>VTPC01000717.1:6667-93441 GCA_011009095.1 Ignelater luminosus | reverse complement strand
AAAAAAAAGAACTTAAAATACACTTTCTAGTTTTGGTCTCAATGGTCATTGAACCATTTCCTCACAATTTCTAACATTTCTACGAAATGATCACTAACAACGCAAAGCTGGACTTGCTAACACATAGCAATAGGCATCTACGCCACAAAAAATGTTGTTGACTTGGGTATGACTTCTAAAGGGTCATAAGGTAAAGGAAGCTTCTAGTTTTGGCCTGAAAGGTTGTTGAACCATTTTCTTATGATCCCCAACATTTCTACAGAACGCCCACCAAAAACTTGAAACTAGAGTGATAGAGTGAACTTTCCATGACGAACACATAGTAATAGATGTGCACGCCACATAAAATCTCTTTGATTTGGTTACGACTTCTAAAATATCTTAAGATAAAGGAAACGTTCTGGTTTCAAAGGTTATTAAACCATGTCCTTTTGACTTTCAATTCTACAGGATGTCCACCGAAAATTTGAAACTAGATTTAGCAGATAGGGGGAATTCTCCGAGATGAGCAAACAGTAATGTGCGTTTACGCTATAGAAAATCTTGTTTATTTGGACAGGACTCTTAAAAGGTCTTAGGATAAAGGAAGCTTTCTGGTTTTGGTCTAAAAGATCATTGAACCATTTCCTATCAATTCTCAACATTTCTACAGAATGCTCAACGAAAACTTGAAATTAGACTTGACGGATGGGTGAGCTTTCTTTGATAAGCACTGTAAGTAATAAAGTCTACACTATAGATTCTTCTTCATTTAGTTAAGAATCTTTAAAAAGCCTTAAAGATAAAAAACTTTTTGATCGTCGTCTCAAAGGTCATTGAACCATTTGTTAGCTTGTATGCCATGGTCACACCTGAGCCTTCATTACAGGCTGGGAACTACAACTTGTGACTTGTAAATTGCCGCTACAAAAGATCGGATGTTGAATTGTATAGTTGAATAACATTCTCCAAAAATATTTGAAAATTATGAGAGAATGGCTCAAATTGAAAATTTAGTATGGAGTACCTGCCGCGAAGTCTTCTTGAAATTGAATAGCAAGCGCTTTTTATATTATTACTAGTTATGGTCTGTTTTGAGTACAACAACTATACAAGAGTGTGTTGTCTTGAGCAAGAGAAACATCTAACTCTGTATCCCTTCGAAGTACGAATTTTTAATTGGTATCTACTAACAAATAAATGTAACAATGACATTGATTTAATACCAGCAGAGAGGTACATTTATCTTATCTTATCTTATCTAATCTGCATTTTTGTTGCTTTACTATATACAGGGTGATTCCGAAATAAAGGGTATCCTCTTAAAGGTGGATAGCAGTGTGATAGTACATACATTTGCGATAAAAAACGGTAGGTAAAAATTGCATAGTTTTCGAGAAAAATGCGATTGAAGTTTAATCGCTAAACCAAACCGGTCCTGCTCTCATACTTTTACTTAAGCAAAAATCGATAGGGGTTGACTGACTGTCCTTGTCATTGGCAGGTAGTTCTTGCTATTTATGTGAGGGGTATAATAGTTTATCTGGTTTCTACAATGCCATAAATAACCAGTAGGAACTTTTACTTTTTAATCTGCAAACGGAAAAATATTAAAATTTTACTGTTGGTGATTTTTTTCTGTAAACTTCCGAAGAACCAAAAACTTCAATAAGCATTATGCTACATAAATAAAAATTGGTTGAATTTATTAAATTGAATTAAATACAGAGGTGATAGCTACTAGTACCTTCCATACGCAAGTTTCATTCAAGTAGTATGAGTAATCCATTGCCATTTAAAATGATTCCTATTCATGTGACTAAATAATAATAAGGGATTAAAATGTTGCTTGTGAGACTGGAGTCTAATTGTTCGTAACATAAATTTTGTTATTATTTTTTTTACTGTTTTAACGAATTTCAACAACCCTGCATGTTAAACATACTTCAGATTTAAGAAAGGAAAGTTGTAAAATGTCCAGAGGGTAGCTTATGATGGCATTTATTGTTCATTGTGCTACCACAGCTGCACTATTAGTTCCAAGAGAATAGGCATGTCTGGTAAATTTTCGTTCTTGCACTACAAGGGTTTAAAAACACCGTAAATCTCCTTAACTTTCACTTTTTAAGGCGACAATACAAGAAACACTTTTCTTTTTCTAACCAGAGACGGCTTCAGTTTTTAATATTTAGGAAAATTGTCAAAATTTTCAACTTTCACGGAACCACTTCGTTTTTTCATTTTTTGTCTTCTTTTAGCCTCACTTATCACCTATTAAAAGGATACCCTTTATTTCGGAATCACCCTGTATAGGTTTAGAACGAGTGTCCAAAAAGTCCCGTAATCGAGGTATCCTTGAAACGGAAAACATGTAACTGTTATAAGTAGGCGTGTACTTTGACAGCTAATTAATATCAACGGCACTTTACGTACGGTTCATAGCATAATAAGAAACTTATCTTTTCCGTTTCAATGATGACCAGATTAAAGGACTTTTTGAACACTCGCTAAATGAATAGTTTTTTTACTGGTACCTTCTTTTGCTATTGGAATTCCTCTCAATCGTACAAGCTTGGAGAATTATTCAAAAAAGACATCCGAAACAGTTGTGAGTTTTTAAAGCAAACTTCCAAAGAGTGAATGTTTTCAGAATCATTCTTTAACGCAAGTGTAAATGTGAGATTCACCATCCTCATTGAAAATTTCTTCAGCTTCAGATTTCTGCGTAAACTCTAGTTACTATATACTTTTTAACTCTAAAACGTGGTAGGAATGAATTTGATTCCAACTAGCTTAGTTTTATAGCTTGTGGGTTTTTCTTATGCTCCAAAGCGCTTCACTTTATTAATCCATACCATGGTTATCCGAAGACGTGCCGATGCCGTTTCTTAATATAAAGTGGAATTTCTTGTTTTATCAGTATATCGAAAGCAATTCCCATCATTGATTTTTTTAATCCCATACCCAAAAATCGTAGTACTCGTGTTTTATAAATTTTCGCGGTCGATATCCTCATCGAATACAAAAATTTAGGCTGCTATAGACATTTACTATTTTAAGAAGAACTGTGTCACGGCATTACAAAAATAACTTTATAAGCACGCAGTTTAATTAATTAAAATATGATTATAAAGAAATGCAGTTTTACTTGAGAATGCGCATCACCTAAAAAAGGTTAAGTAGCCGTTTTTGTGAAATTGAGTGTAGATTATTATTTTTAAAGAAATATCCGTATTTGTCTTGCCTTACAGATTCGTCTCTGATGACGATTTTACTCGAAGAAGATACACCCTTTCTTTAAAGATGTGCCTGCCACATCATATATTTTCCCCTTTGATATGTGACCTCAAAGAATTTAAAAAAATAATAGAAGTTGTCCTGTCGGATATTGTTACTCAGTTCCTGGAAAAAAGTAGGAAAGGATAGAAAATATATTTCCAGACACGTGTTTATTAACGAAACCGGCTTAGGCATACTTCATTTGTAGCACTTTGCAAGAAATTATTCCTACAGTTAGATTGTTACAATAAAAATGTTAATGTTTTGCATTGCATATTTATAATGGAAAGTCCTGAACCAAGTGGGCTTAGATTAGACTAATTTATGCATAAAAGAGTATATGTGAACTTATTTTAGGAAAGGAAAACGTAAATTCAAGCAACTGTTCTAGCAGCATGCTCCTTACGTTATTAAAATAATCAAACATTTACGATTTGGTTTTGAAATGATAATTCAACACCAAAGTATTTGTCGTACTAGTTATCAATGTAAAATACAACATGACATAATTTTACGCCGAAACCTTACAGGAGCATGATTTAAATGGATATTACAAATTGTAATTAGGGATTCCAGTATTCAGAAATAGATTTATTGATTCTGTTCATTATATGTCAACAAATCAACAGACGGTATTTATCTATGTGGGTTGCGATGCGACTAAAAGCATGCGCAGAGATCCTTAATAAGGATACTTCTAAAATGAAAAGAAGCAATAAGAAGTAGTATATGTCGCGAAATTTTAATTTTCAGAACGTTCGGATTTTGCTTATTTGGATAAAGGTATCTAAGAAGGTATTTCTTTATTACTTGCTTACATACTTTAAATAACATAGAAAACCCTTCATTTGAAAGTCTGGCAAGTGTACACATGCAGTTTGGCACAGTTGCTCATTCCGAAGTAAATTATAATTTGGCAGGCATCAAAATAAAAGTTCTGTTAAGTTTAAAACGCACATGTGTTGTTTTCCATTACCAACTTTCATCTAAAGACTGTTTCATTTATTTTACTTACATACCTCATGTCATTACTTTGGCTACATAACTAGTTGTTTCAATAAGTTTGAAGAAATTAATAACAAAATTTATACCTTTGCACTAGAATCGAAGATGCATCACAAACAATTTCCATGAACAAATAAATTAAGATACAGAGCGCATGCAGTTTATCTACCTTTGTTATAGAGAAGGTTTTTAAATTCGTATTACGCTTGAATTTACGTTGTTGATGTATATTTTATTTCACAGCGATCTTTTGTTATACACATAGCGGACATTCTTTTACTGTTGCTACTATACATTTCTTACGCTGCTGTACATTTAATGAAACCAGAAATAATAGTTACCTGAAGTCTGTCTCTCTTTATATTATCACGGTAACGCTTCGACGCTTTTGTATCTGCTTCATTGTAAACTTTGGGTTTGTTATCAAACTATACCCTGTCGTTGCAAAACAAAGGTATATTGTTGTATGTTAAATAGGTAGGTTGAAGCGTGTGACTACGATGGTTATTTTTGCAGCGAAATGTTTTGTCAATAATGTATTCAAAGCCAATCGCCGCTCGATTTTGACAACTACATTAAGAAGTTTTCTAATATAATTTATTTGAAGAATATCGTAAAGTAGGTTAAACTTTATTAATGACTGCTGTTATATGAATTTTATAACAAAGTCATGCCGTTTTCAAGTAGGAATTGATGCAACTGAAAAACCCTTTTCTATAATATTCAACTCAAAATCAGTAGGTGACATGAGATGCAGGTATAAAATAGAGCCGTCAAAACTTGCTATTACCTTGTCTACAACATTCAAAGTGTTTGCACTCGTTACTTACTCTACATAGTATGCACGTGTATGTGAAATCAGCTGCAGGTATTCTTCAAAACTTATTATTAACAAAGTTTTGCAATGTAAGCGTCCATAAACAGCTATCCAATTTTCTAAACCATCAACCTTCCCGATAATGTACATATTTTATAACATTTTCGAATTTAAAAGCTTCCATTAATTTAGTCTATAGTAAAGCGGTTTTTACTACTTAGTAGTAACACTGGCGATGTCGTAAAATGTCTTAGTGGGCCATTTCTTCCTAACCCACTTTTATATTATAAGATTCGCTCCTAGGGATGTAGTATGTTTGAGTTGACGTCACGGTATAAATCTTTAATCAGTTAACTACTCGAATCAAATCTTAATGATTTTGCGTTTTAATATTTAACAGCTGACGGTGTTACATGCTAATTGTCAAATTACCAGCTCAATAATTTAATCCTGGAAACAAAACCACTTTACGTTACTTACCTTAGGGATGAAATTTTCATTTCAATTCTGCTAAAGCAATTTTGGGTTTAAGTATTTTACATGAATTATTTAATAGTCGTAATTACGTGATTAATAATTAAAAATTGTACGTACCAAAGGGTTTTAAATGTTATAGCAACGAATACCATGTGATTCGCACGTTACTAAAAATAATAATAATAACGTTAGCTTAAACGAAGTCAACGAATTGAGTTTCAATCAAGGCTGTTCTTTTATTTTACGCAGTATACTACATAATAATTCAACGTTACCAACTCCTTTGTTAAACGCAAACGTTTTGCCGAGCTTGGTTAACAGATTTCAATTTATAAACATTTACCGTGTATTCCTCGAACAATAGCTTGTTGAAATGAAGGCTGCACGATTCTCTTCCTGATCCAAAATTCTAGCCTACATACTTTTGCGGTGGTGTAGTAAATGTAGAATCCTGCATCCGTTCCAATGTTACATAGTATGTACTATGTACGTATATATTTTGAGGTCAATTTCAGTGATGTTATTGCGATATATATCACTTTAAGAGTGACATAAATTGATAAATGTATGTATAAAAAGTTACTAAATATGCACGATATTTATATTATTAGCAGGATTTTGAAAATGTACCCAAGGACAATCGTAGAATATCTCCCAAATTGAG
Organism: Ignelater luminosus; assembly: GCA_011009095.1. Taxonomy (NCBI): domain Eukaryota; kingdom Metazoa; phylum Arthropoda; class Insecta; order Coleoptera; family Elateridae; genus Ignelater; species Ignelater luminosus. The sequence continues at coordinate 87,220 of VTPC01000717.1, read as the reverse complement.
TGCTAAAATTTAAATTTCCAATCAAAAGAGATTCAACATAATTTGAATCTTCGTAAAGAGGTATCACTTCAGCAAAACTATTTCAAATTAAAGTCTATTTTACAGCTTTATAATTAAACTGAAAAACTCGCAGTTCTATTTTTCTATTACAAAAAGTAGAATAATTTTAAAGTATAAAATTACATGCATCCAATAGTATGAAAGTGGTTAGTGCTCGTGGTATATTGATTGGTGAACAACGTAAGTGGTGCTTTTCACTCACACTTGTGTTTCACATTTTGAATATGTAGTTATAATGCAAATTATAAGAAATCAGTTTAAAAGTTTTCTGCTTTTCATTAAAAAAACTACAAAATCCCAAGTTTTAAAGATCCAATTAAAATCCTCATTTTTATGTATAGGTACTTATTTTCAATGAAAATTGCTTGTAAAATTCTAAAAGTTTATGACTGCATTACCTGAAGCTATTTCAATTTTCGCGAATAATGCTGAAAAGGATCGCAAGGTCGACTGACAAAATACCTTGCTTTGACAACAATGGTAGGAAAAAGCACAATAGTCCCAATAATTATTTGAATTTTTTCATTTTTTTCTATGTAGAAATTCCTTCATATTTTGCTTTAAAGTTCAATCATAACAAAGGTTTTATTACTGCGGGGGAAAAGGGCATCTTCGTAGTATCTCTAATGAAAATGAGGAAACTATTAATAGTAATAGTTCCACAAACAGGGCTCTGAAAAAAATGGTACGTTTAGAACTAAAAAGTAAGTAATCAATAAAAAAATCGATGCCCAAAATTAACTAACAAGGAGACCTTACGATGTAGACATAATGGGATTTCGACATGAGTTTTTTTAGTAAATTCGATATTTTATTTCAAAGCACATTAGTGTCAGAGGTACGAATTTTGTAAAACTACGATTTAACACGTTTCGGTTTGGGCCGTGAAGAGTAACTATCCGCCCGAAAGCAGCGTAGTGTTATCGTATCTACCTTCTATTTTATTGATCAAGGTTTGAATCCAATGCACTCACGTTTTTAATTTTCTTTATTGTTTTATTCATTAATTAGTTGAGAAACAATATACAGTGTGTCCACATTTTGATGCTCACTATTGGGATCTGGGAAACCGTAAGAGATGCGAAGTCGGTTAAATTAGAAAAGATTTGGCTATTTTGGAGATCAGTTCACTTATGCTTTTGGTTGTTCAAAAAAGTTCACGGCTTACTAGATATTTGCTAAAAACGAAATTATCTTATTTTTTTAAAGTGAAATATCTCAGGAACGAGATAAAAAGAACAGCAAAGAGGGTGTTTTAGAGAATTTACTCCGAAACATAAAAAAATTATTTTCGCAATTGTCTTTTGTTTTACTTCGGCGATGAAACGTAAATCCAATTTTTTTCTGATGGAACGCCTACTTGATTTCCATATTACTGAACTGCACCCCTTAAATGCTTTTCAGTGATACACGGTTTAACATAGCTATTCTTTTGTTTTACCGAGTTATGAAGTGAAAATCATTTTCATCATAGTGTGCCATGTCATCTAACACACAAAGTCGTGGAGTTTTATCAAAGAAATTCATTTGTTATGCAAAAATTGCTAAAATAAAATAAATACGCTTTTATGGGGCATTAGATGCTTAGTTGATGCTATCTGTGAATGCTCAGTAAAGTATCTTAAAAGCGTCTTTTGTTTTGTTTTAGCAATTGTTACATAACAAATGTAATTTATCTGACAAAAATCAATGATTTTCATATGTTTAAAGTGGGAAATGCTTTTTATTTAAAAGAATAAGATAATTACGTTTTTAGCAAATATCTAGTAAGCCATGAACTTTTTTGAAAAACCAAAAGCATAAGTAAACTGATCTCCAAAATAGCCAACTCTTTTCTAATTTAACCGACTTCGTATCAGTGGCGACTCGTGACTTCACAAATGGGTGAAGCAGAATTGGTATCCCCCCCCCGAATCGATAAAATGTTTAAAAATATTTTCCTGTTTTATTACAAAGCACTAAATTTAAACGATGTGCCAAGCAATGAACAACAACTGCCTGCGGCACTACTTTCTTTAATTTTCGTCTAAAGGCATCAAAACATTGTCCTATAAGCTTTGATTTATAATCAAGTTTTTCAAGGCATGTCGATGCAAGATTAAACAACGTTTCAGCAGTTCGGCTGGAACTGGTATCATAAAACCCCAAGAATCTTTCCACTAATTTTCCGCTGGCATTAACATACTTAATTATAAGGCTACATTGAGATTTTTGGACAATGTCTGTGGTGTCATCCACTTGAATAGAAAAAAATTCAGAGTCTATTACTTCCTTCTCTACATATTTATTCATCAATATATTTCCGGAAAACACTCTTTTGGATTTGTTTATATTGCTCTTGGATGTCTACAGGGCTTATTAATATAAATTTTTCCAGCAGTTTCTTGAAGTTGCCGCTATTAACAGAAGATACGTTTTCATCATGACCGCGAAAAGCTAATTCTTGCGCTACACGAATAGGCAATTGCATAAACGTCGGTTGAGCTGCACATTTTCATTAAATTTTTTAATATACAACCTGAAATTTTCTTTTAAAGCATCCTCATTACTTAAATCTTTTTTCAAAAGAAACCTAGTGCACAACGCATATGCTCGATGGAGGCTACATGTTTGTGAAGACCACGAGTCACATTACTAAAATTATTAAATCCGTTCTTGTTCCACACACTTAACTTAACACTAATTATTAAACAGGACACACGGAAAAGCTTATTTAAATAAATAAAATTTAAATTTAAATAAATAATAACTTCCACACAACCACTCGAAGTCTGAGTACCAGGAATCTTTAAAATTTCATTTATACGCATTACCTTTTATGTTTGCAACTTGAGTTACATTTAATAAAGATGTAGGCTTTTTACAACTCAAAAAGTCTTTTATATCCTCCTCATTCCACCGTGAAAAGGGTGTTTCTAATAAAATACAAAGTGGTTCTTATAAAGCAAACGTATTTGTAAATAAAAAACCGGCGCAATGACAAACTTCAACATTTGCCTTACGCAGCACACACTTAAAGCAGACAGGGAGGCAGGATTGAAATCTGCAACACTTGTTGGATTACAAACTATACACAAGATGTGCCCGTTGTCATGACAACCGACTTATCACATCGTATAGTAACTGTACTGGGCTGGCGCAGCTGAGCAAGTATAGCAAATCTGCCTCATTTGAACGATAGGAGAGGTTTATGATCTAAGGGTTAAGGTATCCGTAGGGATGAAAATTTGTTACTACTAACTTGCAGTCTGTGGCACGTTGTATGATAAATGTAAATACAATAAATTATATTATAGAAAGTAAATAAATAAATAAAATAAAAAACAATTTAAGACCATATAAGAGTTGTGACGAAAAAAAGTTAAAAAATTTCAAATCAGCTTTTAGATAAAAAGACATTTAGCGGAAATCTTAGGTGAGGCAGCGCTTCACCTGCGTCACTCGACGGGCCGCCACTGCTTCGTATCTCTTACAATTTCCGAGATCCCAATAGTGAGCATCGAAGTATGGACACACTGTAGATTTTTAATATATTGAAATAATAGATTTATTTGAAATACATAAATTATTCGTGAGTTAATAAATATTTACTATAATTATAGTGTCTTGCTGTTGCAGAAATAATAAAATAGTAAATGAGTAAATTAAATAATAAAACCATAGTTATACTAAAAATCTATATAATTTATATTCTCAAACGATAACGAATGAAACAACAAAACAAAAAATTTAAAAACTTGCGGTTGGAATCAAACCTTGGTCAATAAAATGAAAGATGCGCTAACCACCACACTACACTACTTGCTAGCGGGTAGTTGCTCTGCAGGACCCAAACCGAGACCTGTAAAATCGTTCAAGTTTTACAAAATATCTTCCAAGCTAATGCACATTGGAATAAAATCTCGGACACGTATCTGTTCATTTTGACTCTAGATTTATAAAAAAAATCCACGTCGAAATCCCGTATGTCCACACCATAAGGTCTTCTTGTAAGAAATAAAATAACGAGATTTGCAAGTGTATTGATTGCTCTTCGGAAGATTTTTCTAGTTTTAACTTAAAAGGCCATGGAACGATTATCAACAGCAACAAAGTTAAGCGAAACTAGCTGCTGACAGAAACTTGCATGGGAATTGTGAAAGAGAAAAACAATAAATCAACCGGACAACAAAAGAAAATGAAAACGAGCAACGTAAAAAAGAATAGAAGAAATTAAAAAAGCCAGTATGTAGCAACGAATAGGGTTGGACCTTTCATGCTGTCAAGAATATAAGACGTGCTTTATAAAAATATAAAAAAAACATTTGTTTCACGTATTAGAATAATATTGCAAACTTATGTCTTTTTCTGGTTTTAGCTACAAGACTTTATTACTCCATCATTAGAGGATGGTTATCAAGACCTCTCTTCCCTTAATGTCACTTTTTAACCTTTTTACGTAAAAATGCTATTACTTTAATGTTAATTCAATACTCGTGTAGGTCATCTACGGCACTTAAAATTTGGGCCTTTTTCAATAATTCTCACTCTCTCTGTCCCTCCTTCCCTTCCCTCCTATCAAACACTATAACATTGAACAGGTTAATATGGCACAAGCACTGTATTAACAGAAAAAAGCTCAGAGTTCAAATTTTAAATTTTCAACGAGTCGATTTTAAATTTTGGAGATTCACGCCTTATGTTTAGGTGTTAATATTCACTTCTTTGTATAACGGAAACTGTAATGATTTGTCTTCCAAATGACCTCCCATGTTGAAGCAGCAGAGAATTTCGATTTTCTGAACTCTGTTGATTTTTCCTCTGTATCCTTCAATTTCTTTTCCTAGTAGCACAGATTGAAATCTGCCATTGCCATCAAATAATTGAAGGATCTTAAGAAATTTGAAAGGTTGCAATCAGTTTGGCTACCGCTAACTGCACTGATTTAATATACCTAAATATGAATTTTAGGTTTTCCGCTAGGTGTATTAAGCAGAATTGTTGATGGTGGAAATGCTGCGTATAATACTTACATAATTACTCAACTCAAACTAGAATTTACAAACACGTAGGGGACCTCCTACCAAAAATTTCCAAATCTCTTTCTCTTGCAACATCTAACAAAAGAGGATCGGAAACCCCTACACACAACATCTGCTGAATGTTTTTTCTGGCATTTCTTAAGGTAACGCAGAAAGTGATGTACATAGGTAACCTTTTGAGTTCATCCCATACATTCTATTGGAATTCTTTTCGAATAATGTAACCAGAAAACTAATAATTTTGTTTTAAGTTAAACCAAGAACAATACTTAAGATTTGCATATTCTTCTCTTTTGTTTACTATACAAAGATTTTCGATGAAGGGTATAAAATCATATTATTACAGAGTATACAGGGTGTTTTGAAAATGTATCTCTGAACTTATGGCCATACATTACTAATAACCTCTCTGTGATTTCAGTGAGTAGTCTAATGCTTAAGTACAGACGAGTCATCTCCAACATTTGCTATAGTACTAGGTACTCTTAAAACAATGATTTCTCATGCTTCTTTCAATCAACCAACATGTTTCTAAATTTATCACAAATAGGAATCTGATTCCACAGACTCTCATTAAAAGTCGTAGAAGTAAACCATAGATATGCAACAATTTCTATTAAAGTTAAAAAATAAATCAAACTTAACAGAGCCCTACTCGGCAATCATTGTTACGCTTTGAACGCTACAATCTAGTTTTTAATACAGTTACGTATATCATGAGTTGTCCACAAAAGATAAATAAGGTGATCTGTAGATTATAAGAGATTGAGAGGTACCCTGTTAGAGTACTGTTGCATTAGGATTATAAGCAAATTATGTACTACAGGAATGCAGGATCTACCTAAAAGCAAACATCTATAATAGAGGTATGTTTTGGTATTTCAATTCCTTTCTCTTCCTCGTTTCTCAGATTAACCTCTGGCCATTGCATTGCCGTAATAGCGGAGGAAGGTTTTTGAAATGTAGTGTGTTTTTAAGTCCTTATCGTTAACAAAAGCTACTAGGATATGTGAGTAGAGCATTATCCTCAATTATTAAAATTATATATCTGTTCTTGACTGCAAACAAAATAAACTGCATTGTGTTTATAAAGTCACTTCAGTAGAATGAAAACCTATATTTCTAGTTATTAAATAAGAACTAATATTGAGATCTTCTCATTTGCTAAAAGCTTACTTCATTCAAAGTACGGAATCTTATTTACTATTCAGCTATCATAACTGATACTATCTTCCTTCCTCTTTAGAGTTTGAAGATTCCTAATCTTGCATATCCTCTAAATTCTTCGCTGGTTGTGCTTTCTATTTCTTCACTTACTTATCACAAGAAAGAAATATTCTATTCAATTGTTATTTTTCGCTGTTGAGATATTAACAACGGAATATTTTGCGCTAACTAGACTTGGATTCTTATTATATTTTTTATGAAAATCTTTACGAGCTTTTACACAATTTGTTTGCAAGTTCCTCGAATTAAATTAGGATTGTTGCTAACATTCAGACTTGTAGTCAAAGTGCTTCCTATATTTACTTGCCGATTGTAAATAAACTAAGATTGACAGCGTAAAGTCGAAACTTTTGGAATCAATTTGAAAGGTTCTTTAAAGTGGCACTTTCTTTCAAAGAGATTCCTGCAACTTAGTATACTACTCAAGAAAATTAAAGGTCTTCTAGATTTACCTAAAATTTGTCCATAGATAGGTTTTAGGAAATAGTTAAGCGAATAACCCTCGTGGTTATCTAACAGCAGTTTAGTTTTTATTGTCCTTACTTCAGTGCCAATGAATGTTATTTTTACTAACTGCTTGAGTTTCGGACATAAGATGAGGATGGAGATAAAAAATTCAGAAATTCAACTTTATTAGTACAACATAATGTGTGCGAGCTTCCTTGTTCAAGGGTACAAAGAATAAGTAAGACTGATTATTTGGTAGAATATCTGAAATTTTACTGAATCTAGCTCAAATACATACACATGGTACGTCGAATTAGAAAGAGTGTAGTTGTCATTTATTTTTATTAATTTGGGATTCGTATTTTCTTTTTAAGATTAAGGTGTGTGCAATAAATAGCTGCACAGAATTGAACATCGTTTCAGAATTATAGTTCACATTGATGTGCTGTTTTATGATCAAGCGAATCTTTGGAAACAAATTATTGTTTACAAGTTAATCTGTCGGTGACATTCGAGATGAAGATGTCAGCTGTGGGTGTCAGAACAAAACGAATTAAGAAAAAGAATACAGTGTGTCCACATTTCGATGCTCACTATTGGGATCTCGGAAATTGTAAGAGATACGAAGTCGGTTAAATTAGAAAAGATTTAGGTATTTTGGAAATCAGTTTACTTATGCTTTTGTTTTTTCAAAACAGTTCACGGCTTACTAGATATTTGCTAAAAACGAAATTATCTTATTTTTTTTAAGTGAAATATCTTAGGAACGAGCAAAGATAGAAAAGAACAACAAAGAGGGTGTTTTAGAGAATTTACTCCGAAACACAAAACAATTATTTGCGTCGCAATTGTCTTTTGTTTTACTTCGGCGGTGAAACGTAAATCCCAGTTTTTTCTAATGGAACGCCTACTTGATTTCCATATTACTGAACTGCATGCCTTAAATGCTTTTCATTGATACATGGTTTGACACACTTACTCTTTTGTTTTACCGAGTTATGAAGTGAAAATCATTTTTCATCATAGTGTGCCATGACATCTAACACACCAAGTGGTGGAGTTTTATCAAAGAGATTCATTTGTTATGCAAAAATTGCTAAAACAAAATAATTACGCTTTTTCGGGGCATTAGCTGCTTATTTGATGCTATCTGTGAATGCTCAGTATAGTATCTTAAAAGCGTCTTTTGTTTTGTTTTATCAATTGTTACATAACAAATGTAATTTATCTGACAAAAATCAATGATTTTCATATGTTTAAAGTGGGAAATGCTTTTTATTTAAAAAAAATAAGATAATTTCGTTTTTAGCAAATATCTAGTAAGCCGTGAACTTTTTTGAAAAACCAACAGCATAAGTAAACTCATCTCCAAAATAGCCAAATCTTTTCTAATTTAACCAACTTGGTATCTCTTACGATTTCCGAGATCCCAATAGTGAGCATCGAAATGTGGACACACTGTATATGATTATCTTGGACAGCATACACGAAAAGAGTCTTTACACCACTTTATGACGGAGAATATGAGCCGACAGTGTATTTTCACGTTTTGATAATAATCGGCAATATGAAAATGTAAAAAAAAACCGCGGCGACAAAAGAAGTTAAATGCTAATCGGCTAAGAAAATTAAAATCATGTGCAGAAACTCGCCTCGGAGCAAGCACAAGAAAACTGGCCGCTAAATTTAAGGTTTGTCATAAAACTATTTCCAACAATTTAAAGAAAATCGGTATACGATACTACAAAAAGGATAGTAGCGCCTCGATATACCGGAAAGCAACTCGAGGAAATTCCAAAAAAATGCCGAATCTTTATGAAATTCCAGTCATTGTGATGGATGATGAAAAGTATTTTCAACGCACTCCGAAGAAGTCGTTACTGTATTTGCGAAGTCTGTCTGTATGTCTGTATGTCCGCATTTTTTGTCAAATTCTGAAATTTTGACTTCAGATTTGGATTCTACATCAAAAACTAAAGACAACGTGGTATCTTCGTTTTTTGATAACTCTTCGGGAACATGGTCAAAATGGCGGCCGAAAATTGGAAAATTTTCAGAAATTTTCTTTACTTTAGGATCGTATTCTACATCAAAAAATAAGACAAACGTGTACTTTTAGTTTTTTGATATCACCTCGGGCACATGGTCAAAATGGCTACCGAAGTCTGAAAAAAGTAACGGAGTTCGTTGTGGTTATGCTTTGCATTCCCAGATGTTTGTTTTTCTAATAGTTTTGATAGTAGTAACCGTGGATTTTATGCTAAGAATAAGGGAAATGTTCCCAATAATGTTAAGTTTATACAGAAAGCTAAATTTGAAAATAAATTGCTTGTCTGGTGCGCTATTTCGTACAAGGGAGTTTCCAACCTCCATATTCAAACATCGAAAGGACCAACGGTCAATTCTTGACGTTTATATTGACAAATGGTTGCCAAAACTCAACCGGTTTATAGAAAAATATCATACGGAAAATACAATTTTGTTTTGGCCCGATTAAGCACCCCTCCACTATGCTAAAAAAACAATTGAATGGTATACCTTTTGCTCCGAAAACGTCAAATCCACCTACGTAATATACTTGCTGCAAAGCCAATAGAAAATTTTTGGGCTCTTTTATCGCGGATAGTTTATGCCAATGGATGGGAAGCCACATCCGAGGAAGAACTCGTTAAAAGCAAGTTAAGACAAATTGAAGATTACGGCCAATTGTCAGTAGTCTAAATAATGTTTTTTTCTTGAAAATTTAATGTAGTTTTAGAATATGTGCCATTGTTTGAAATAAATACTTCTCTTCGTTTTCTAGAATGTTTTTTAAATTGTGTAGCTACTTGTTACACATATTATTATAGGAGCACGCCCAGTAGATACAGCAACACTTGCTTTTGTTCTTCATCGCGATAACTCTAATGCTATACATTCAACAAAACAGTATCATCACAATTATACGGGGTCATTATACAGGGTGATCATTTTAAAACTTCCCACCTTGAATAACTCTTTTTTATACCCTTTAAAATGATATATCACACATGGGGTAGTGCCATTTAAAATTCCGAGAAACTTTCACCTTCCCTTCAACCACTCCCACCCCAAAGTTTTAAACGGGGGGAAGGGTGCAAGTTTCCCAACTGACTAGAGTAGGTTATTAAATGTCCCCCTCTAAAACAAACTCGACGCGTTTCAGCGATTTTTGATAATGTCACTAATTAAAGAGTTATTCAAGGTGGGAAGTTTTAAAATGATCACCCTGTATATTCTGCGGTCAAGCAACTAGGACACCTACCTCTGTCAAACAGATGAGATCTTTCTAACACCATATTCTGTACTGTGTTTCGCCTATTTTTCTAGTGACGTCTTCAAAATCTAAACGCCCAAACACTTGTTATCAGTTTTAGTAACTAAAATGATTTTCAAAACGAAAAGATTTGGAATAGAGAAACAAAATTATTGCTTGTGCTAATAAAGATCGTAACTAGAATCCATATTTGTCGAGAAGTAACAAGTTATGGCGCTCGAAATCCAATTACATAATAGCATAAGAAGCGTTTCACTAAATAACAAAGATTTTTCTTATTAGTCCAAATGCTTTAATATGTAGTTGATTGAACTGAATAGAATTCTTTACGCCTGAAATCTTACTTTACTCTACAATTAAATTTAAATGTAGAGAAAAACCGGCCCGGATAGTCTAGCGGTTGATGATACATGCCTCTCATAAAGCGTAGGTATAATAGTACAAATAAGCATGGACAAAGCGAAACTACACCGGATTGACATGGGTTCGACCCTAAAGTCGCGAAGAAATCACAAGTAATCGATACCCAAATTAGAAAAGAACACTTAACATAAACTGACTTTGAAAACCGTTGATTCATTATATTATTCTAAACCGAATACAAATTTTAGATATGTACCAATGGAACATTCTACCTAAAAACCAGAAATTGCTTTCTAGTTTTGAAAAGGTGATAATAATTCACGCAAATTTTATAGCTGAAAGTGAATTCTCCACATCTAAGATGTTTATCTCAGTTTATACTCAACGGACACCGTGTATGTCCACGCTTGAATATAATGCGACAATTATCTAAATGAATTTTTCCTATTTTTGTCTTTAATATGTACTACTTGAAACTGAGATGTGCAAAGTTTCCCATTTTACGAAAAAGAAGTCGTTAAAACTTCTTTGGAAATTGAAACAAGAACTTAATTTGTTTTCTAAAGTCTACATGGAACTTTGTTCTTGAAGTAAATGAAAATTTAACACGTGCGGTGATTCTTGATTGTTGTTCTTTCTTTGGATTTTTTAAAAAACATTTAAAGAGTAAATAGTCAATTTTCGCATGAGCTTCAACGAATACGTAGTTATTGGCAGTTCAGATCATCGCTCTTAACTCCCATTCGATTGAGGTAACATTCTGTCAGGACGAGTTTGTCGATACTTTTTTTTATTGTTTTTTGCAGATAACAAATATTAAAATGTTTCGCAACTTGGAAAAGTTTGAGAGACACTGATTAAAATAAAGTTAGTTATCCAACTTTATTTGAACATAGATTTTATTCGTGAACGATGAGAAACGTTTGCTTGATCTTCGTAGATTACATTAAACATATACCGTTTGTGTTGTGCTTAAACAAAGTTTTTTTTTGGTTATTTTCTTGTGTGATTTTCGTTAAGTTAAAAAGTTCCAAGCAAATATTCTCAAAACTGTTATTACAGTAATGTGAAAATGCTCTTGAAAAGATTATTGTTAAGTAATTTATTATTACGAGTAACGTAGTGCCTGGGAAATTTTCTGTTTAATTTTCCTTGTATACATAACTAATGCTATTAAATATGCAAACACCAATTTTGGATTAACGACATCTGTACTATAAATTCAAATATAATGATTGATACTGCTATTCTCATCAATAAAATCTCTAATTATTCATTAATCAAGAGCATGAAAGGGTATTATTTTGGTTGTTTTGTATTTTTAGAGTACACAGAACACTAGAAATTCATAAAAGTAGGTATACTCGCTAGAAAATGTTAATATCTTTTACCTATTATTAATATTTTATTTTAATTAATAACTTAGCAGATTATTGAAATTAACATTGTAAATTCTATATTCAATATACATAAAAAAATATGTACATATTATATTTAGTTATTGTGGCAATCTCATTTTCGAATCAGTTGTGATTAAGGGGTTTTTAATCATTTTAGGCTTTTTGTTTCAGTTACGATAAACAAGAACAAGTCTTCCTCGGTTACACTTACGGTACCGATCCAAATGATACGTCTCATCAAACCTGGAACACGAAAGTGTAGGTACAAGTATAATAACAATAACATTTATTTTGTTACTTTCCTGCGTGTCATGTTGAATTTACTAATTCCGACATTTCCTTTTAAAATTGAGCAGTAGAAAACGTAGCAATAATATGTATCATACTTACTGTTGAGTTTAGATTTGTCGGTTAAAACTATTTCGCACCTGTGTATTTTTACATTTTCCTCTTAATTGATCTTTTTTAAAATTTTCTTGTATTATTATCACCAGTAGTTCGAAGCTTTTTCTTATTAATTAACATTGCTTATCTTTAATGCACAATTTTTAGTTATGTTGGTATTTTATCGGTAGGTGGCGCATGTGTTTGTGTCGGTTTCTTTGAAACATTAAAGGTGTAAGCCAGATGACAGCACTTGGTTATGTAATATGTATCAGCCCCCGTATTAACAACCATCATTGATCTATCAGAAATACGTTCCCTTATTTATTTTAAAGCAGCACCTCAACTACTTTTTCCTGTTTTAAATAAACAGTTTCAAGTTGAGCAATTGATTTATTTTCATCTCCTCTGTATTTGGTACGTATCGATTTGCGCTATAACGCAAGCGCAACTTTGTTGTCTTGATGCCAACAAATAGTAACATTTATCTTTGCCAGATGTCAACAATACAAGGAATGGTCACCATTTAACCCTCGCGATTTGTATTGAAATGTTTCCCGTCGCTTTTAACTTTCTTATTTATTGAAGGAGAAATTTTGGCAATATCTCAAATATTGAATTTAGATATCGTTTACAAAAAGACAACACGATTAAATTTTCATAAATTTAAATGAAAATTAACTTACCGTTTACAACTGGTACACGATGGTACGACCGGGATCCCCTTATATCACTGCAATTGTCAGAAGATTAGTTATCACGCGAATGCCATTTCAGCATGCAAAGTTTAATATACAGTCCTAAAAATTACTCGTATCTTGCCCAAAATGGTACAGCTATTTATTAAGAGAAAGTTTATTTTCAGGGATTGCCCCGTTGAAAGCAATTTACATTCATTTTCAAATAAAAGTTTGAGATGCTATTATCTCTTGCTAAATGAAAAGTTATGTTATCCGCAAATTGAACAATGCTCTCCAAATTATATTGAGACAACTCGAATTTATTTTATAATAAAAGTTTAAAGAAAAATTAATTTTGTTACTATTACCACAGTTTTGAATTTTTCTGGTAACTTTATTCTTGAGAATTAGATCATCATTGGTTTTTTATCGTCGTAACCGGTCTACATAATTAAATTTATTATCATAATGGGACTCTTGTGGTTTTGACTAAAACAATTCAATTCGATATCCCTAAAATTGCAGGAATAAAGTTGTTTATTTTCCCATATAGATATTAGATAAGATAGTGTTTTAATGAATTCACTATTAGGTTATCCATAAATGAACACTTGACGCAAAATATGTCAAGGTTGGATGAAGAACCAAATAGCTATTTATTTGTTCGCTCTTTAAATGAAATTCCGACCTGGAAATATGAAAAATAATGTTTGGAAGCCTTCAAACTGTTTGACTCGAGTTTTTTAATTAGTACAGCTGACCCACAAGTACGGAAACTACTATAAACCGATTACTTGGCAATACACTGCAGGGGTCAGTGTCAAGAGCGAATTGTTTTTACTTAGGTTGTGCAATGTCCAGGTTTTAAAATTTTAGAAAATAGTTTTTAACAAAGTTTTGCTAGGTATTGGACAGTCAGAATGTAATTCCGGAAATTGTTCAAAGCTAACTAGGTTTCACTTAAGTTTTCGTTTCTCTTCAGGTTTACGTTCAAAGAAAATTCTAAATTTATTTTAACCAAATATTAAATTGCATTTTACGTAGTCCCACATAAGCTACTGAGCCTTTTGTATATGTAACCAATAAGGGCAATAACACTGCAATATTGGCACAATAATATTAATAATTTTCATGAACGAACTACTTCACAAAATACCTACCTGCCTGAGTGATATCGAATTCTTACCATCATCTATAATCTTATAGCTGGATGAATTACTTCAGAAGTACGAGATAAAAATATTTATTTAAACTACCTACTAGTCTTTCTTCATGAAAATTATATCCAAATAGAACCTATTGATTTTGAGCAAGATATTACCTATCTTATACCCTACATAGAAAAAATTCCATGGCGATAAGAGATTCCGTTCCGGAGATACAGAACAAACGCTCTAGTTTTAGTCTTGACGGGATGGGAGCAAAAAACAAATGGGAATCGGGCCAAACTTGCACTAAGTTACTAGTAGTTTCCTACTAGATTTCCATTTTATAAATGTCAAGAATATCTACCCACTTGGACAGTTTTCAAGATTTTTGTGCATTTTACAATTGGCCACAAGCCGATGCTTACATAACGATCGTCGTTTGTTTGTTTTGATTGACAATTTCTTCACTACCGTTTTTGTACCATAACCTTTCGCAGTACAAGTACTAAATTTCATCCTCCTAGCCCTTATGGTTTCTGCGTTGTGATTTTTTTTGTGTAGATTGAGACCCTCCTACACTTAGTGCCGACATTGAAACCGAAAACAAAAAAGGTTTGTGGTATTTATTGTACATATGTTCTTTTTTGTCTGCGCCCCACCCCGTTATATCCATGAAGGGGGTAACGGATCGAGATCTCTATTGGACTACTATGGATCATAATATCCGAAAAGTTGTCCAAATCGGCCTGGTAGTTTTCGAGATCTAAAAATCGGGGGTATGATCAAGTTTAATCTTTCCATTCATAACAGTATGTTTAAAAGTGATACCTCTATGGCTATAGTATCCTTACTTCTGTTAATAAAATGAAACTACTACAGCTATAGTACCTCCCATGCCATTGTAGGGAGCAGAGGCTTGACTTCTCGTATTAGGCAGTTGCAATCAATAACTATAGATTTCTGACAGCATATCGAGTATATGATTCCTGCTGTATTCTACCTTTGAAGGATGTTCAGGAGGCCCAAATAAGAAAAATCCGTAGGTATTCATTTAGTTCGTAAACTGTTAGCATCTATTTTTTTCAACAAAGCAGCATTGAAAACGGTAGATGTGACTGTGCCATCTGTCAGTTTTCACATTATTCCGGAAATTTCTTGTTAATCTCATTCCAATTTCGTTCTTTCATACGCTTTATCATCGCGCTCGTATTCGTTTCTTGCATTGTTGTACGAACTTAGTCATAAGGAATATGCCAACATGATATTCGTTTATGGCTACCGCTATGGTAGCTGTGTATGAATATCACTGACGCTTACCAAGTTGAAGAGTGCCTGACACAAAGCTTAATGTTTACAATTGAAGAACTGTTTATTATCTTATAATGGTTAAGAATCGGACTTAAACGGATTTATTTTCCTTCTTTTGATCTTCTGAAACATCCTTCAAAAGCTTAACTCAGAATCGGCGTTAAGGTATTTGGCGCTTATGGCAGAAATTCTTAGAGTACCTTCTTATGGTAAACAAGGTGGTGTTTCAACTGTTTTATTGGTCACGACGCAGCACCTATGGCAAGTTGCTTCACTTGCCTGTTCTTGCACCAGCCCTCTCTTAACCTTATCCTTCTGGGACACCTTGTACTGTCTTCTGTATACCATTATTAAGAGAATAATAGAAAAGCTGGATGTTCACCTACATAAGCGCCATGAATGTACATGACCCAGTTCATTAATTACATTTTTATAATGAAGAGAGTAAGGTGTCTTTGTTTGAAGATCAAAGACTCATGCTCATAAGTAACATCAAAAGTGCATGTCAAATTATCTATAATTTTGATATGTACAGGGGATATTTGCTAAGACTATTTCTTGAAGAAAATTGCAACAAAATACTTCCAAAAAGAAGATGGATCATTAAATTTTTGACAGTTGTGACTAATGCGCATTTTAGAAACTAATAAATAATAATGTACTATCCAACCAAGTGAAAATCCTATAGAAATGTCAAAGGTAAATAATTTTATTTTCATACGAAGTGGCTCCCTAGGTGGCCATTGTTGCAAATTGTTGTGGTTACTGGTTAGCTTTTTAATTAATTAATTAGCCAAAACATAAATATATTTATGTAGTGTGTAAATAGAAGCAAATACACAAACTTAGGGAGCTATGCATAACTTAGTATCAATCAGAAGGTAGTATAATACGATGTTCCATTTAAAAAAAATAAGATATTCACTTTTAAAGATGATTAACTCTAAGCTTCTCTAATTGCCTGGTTGGTTTCTTGGTGCACCCTGGCGATCTGTTACCATGGCTACACATGTGCAAAAAGCAAGTCCCATAGCTTAAGCAATCTGTAAACCACAGCCCACTAAACAAAAGATCTTTGGGTTTTTAAAAACTAATGGTAAACAGTGCATCTTTTAATGTGGCAAACCCTATATCGATGTAAAGCTGATCCCATGAGAAATTCAAATGTGTAGAAATATCAATAGCATCGTATTTATTGTTTCCTTGTTTCTTCCTATCATTTTCATTCTTTTTCTGGTTATGTAATAAAACATTTATTAATGATTTCAATTATTTGGGCAAACACCAGTATCTGTTATCCTTCGAAATTTATTCTGCAACGTCTTGTCTTTGTTTTACTAGGACGTTTAATTAAAAAAAAAGTAAAAAAAAATGAGACGCTTTGATTTTCTCAATCACCCTATAGTAACACGATACTGGTATAGGTTCAAGAATTATTTTTTAAAAACCAAAGGTCAAAATCTATAAGCGTCATACTTAACACAGATTTTTCTTTTATTTATGTACTAAGTACCTAAGTATACTAGTTGAATAATGTTGAAATTGCTAAGTTTAGACTGGTATAAACTATACCGTAATCAGAAATGAATCAGAAGTAAAAAATAGCGTTCATTAAGACAAATTAAATAAAAAATCGATACATCAATCTTTAATGGATATTATAGTATAGGTAGTTTCTTAGTAACTTTGTCCTCCTTCCATGGATCGTTGAAATACTCTGTATACATGTCTTACTACCGCATTATTACACAATCGCGTTACTCCAAGTTAAAATAAAACATAGTAGGTATGCTATTATCATAATTTTCTCTACACCAAAATAGTAGTAAGGGTTTGCAGACTAAAAACAATAAATTAGTGTTTCTTTTTGAGGCATATTGCAAAAGCATTTTGAACGTGTTCAACTAGAAAGCAGAGTTAAATAAATAAATGAAAACTTCAATCTTCCCACGAGTAAGTTGTGGGAAGATGTTTCATTTATTTATTAACCGATCAGACACCTACTAAGAGGGATATTTTCGGAAAATATAGAAAACAGAGGTTTGATATCGGTTGATCGAAAGGAATTTAATTAGTCATTGGAATTAACGCTAAAACTGCTTTTACAATAATTGACTTGAGAACATCATATGGTAATATGAGTGATTAAAATAAAAAGTACTTTAAGAACGTTATACTATAACTTTTATAATTATTAAAATTATGTCCGTAGAAGTTGGCAACTTGTTTAAATTTATTAATAATGCACCACATTTTCTTTATTTATTGGTAACATCTTATACAGGGCTGCCCCATAATGTGGTATAATGTTATGTTTATTAGTACTAGCAAACATTAAAGAAACCTGGAAGGCATAATGTTTGCGCGCATGAAATGTTGCCAGTAAACGAAAACAACTACTAAGTGCCTCGTATACGATATTATAAAGAATAAATTTCGCGCATAATTTAAACGGACAGTACATTTAACATTTTCCTCTGTACAACTGCCGTTTGCCATTGGGATTACTCGGGTTAAATAACTTATCAAAAGAGATCCTAGCAGAATATATCAGATATAAATAGTGCAGACTAACTTGCTATTAAATTTATATTACGCAAACATAAGAAAAATCAGGACCGCATTAGGATTTGTGAAAAATATCTAATAAATCAAAAAACAATTTTTACTTCTAAAAAGTAGGAGCAACCACAGAAATATGTTTTAAGATTATACTACATACTAACCTGATATCTGTTTATGAAACAGTATGTTGACTAAAATAAGTTATGTCAAAGAAAGTATGGATTTAGAAAGAATTTATAGGAAAGCAATTTCCGATAACTTGTGCCAAACTTACATAAAGCACCATCGTTCCTGCTTGGATCCGCCCTTATTCCGAACCGTAAATGCCATACGCTGGATGCTTTTACATACGTAGGACTTCCAAATCTGACCATAATTTGAGGTGGATTTTCGCTGGTATAGGAAAACATCCCACTGAAATTTATTTACAGTAATAAATTATCACTCTTCTTTTTTACCAACGACGTAATCAGATCGGAGATAGAAGGGTAGCAACCCCTTTAAGGCTAGAGTCAAGGTTCAAGATTGTAAAACGTCAAGATTTCTTTTTTAAACCAGTAATAAACTGCAGGACATTCGATTTTCCCAATTTATACATAAAAAAGTAAAAACATTCTCAAGTATGAAAGAACCAGAGAAAAACGATTTACATAAATCGTTATTCATTCCCTTACATTCCTTAACGACGAAACAATTTTCAAATACCGTTCAAATTAATGAACGAGTAAGCAAAAGTTAGAAACTATCTACAACAATAGCTTTTAATTAAGAGCAATTTTCAAAGTAAACGGGCGTGCTCCGCATTATCCTAAATGCAAAAGCGGCAGGTTTACTTTATAAAAGTGTATATTACAGTGTGTTTATACTGATAAGATGTAAGAAAATTGTTAAATATATTTAACATTCTACTATGTAAAATCTTGTAAAATGGAATACTCGTTAAACGTAAGTTAGAAATTGGTGTTTCTTTCAAGAGTTTTATGAACCAAACGAACACGCCCACAAAATTTCGAAAATACAACACTCATAAGTATTTCACTAAATAATAATATCCTTGCGCAGATTTTAACACGAAATCAATATACATAGAAAAAAATTGGCACTTGACTTACAGCAAACCAACTGAAAGGGATATTGTTCCTTTCACTTATTCTTACTATTTTTTTTGCCTATAGATTACACACTTCCTAGGGAGAAATTCTAAAGGTAGCAAACTTCTTAAAATAATTAGGCGCACTAATTTATTTAATGCCGTAATGGTTTCAAAACATGATGGAATCCTATTTAGATGCAAAAGTCATCACTTGACACAAAACTGCAAAACTGTAGAGATGTGTCGTTCATGACCGAATCGGTTCAGTGAATCGGCTCGGAACAGTGAACGAAACGAACCGGATCCGAAAACTAACATAAACTGGCTCACCGCTCGTTTAGCTCTCGCCAAGTTTACATAAATTTTGAGAAAACTTCTAAAACGATTTTGAAATTCATATCGTTCTTATAACTTTTTGTGTTCTTTATAAAAATTCTGTTTATAGTTAACTGCACTCATTACATCAAATAATTTTTTTAATGACTTTTTTATTTATTTCTGGGAATTCGTGTTTTCGTTCGTTAAATGACAAAAGCCATTCTGAACCGATGAACGACTGAGCCGGTTCACTGAATCGGTTCAGCAAGCTGATGCAGAACCGTTGAGTTGATTCACACAAAAGAGCCGATCCGCCCATTTCTACAAAACTGTTTGTATGTATGTATATGTGCATGTAAACTTATGATACTAATTCACAAAATATAGCGTTTGCTTTATGGTGTCATGTCTGGCAACTACAAAATCGACATCTTGGGAATCTACATCCAACTATTAAAAACCTTAAAAAGCTTCAAATACCAAAGTTTAAATCGCCAGAATAGACTTTCGGAGAGCGATGACATACCTATAGCGGGCGACACAGAGTACTTGTAACTGTCCACCATTTATTTTATTTTAAATATACTTTTGAAGAATGGTGAAACTTGCTTAGCACTGAAGTGACTTTTATTCTACTTCGGCTCTTCCAAAGTTGGCTTGAACTTTTCTATTTTAAATAGTACTCTCAAGATTTTTAGCAAGCCTATTAATTGTCTGAAAAACCCCCATTCCAACCACGAACAACTTATGTTATTAAAAGGACTAGAAAATGAGGGAAGATTCTTAGACAATCGCCAGACAGCACCCGATTCACCTGTCTTGTGGACAGCTTGTCAACTTGAGAGGATTTTACTTTTTTTTGGGTTACTCTGTCTGTTCAGCGCGGCAAGTATAGATCATATTAATCTTATTGTTGGTAAAACATAGTTCACTATGACATGATACTGCCCCGCAAAGCAAAAAGTAACTCGGAAAATAAACAAAACTGAATTTAGAGCACTGCTGGATTGCACTGAAATTTACTTCTATGCCAGGTAAGAAAGCCCTAATTTTAAAAATAAGCGATACAGACCATTTTTCAAAATGGCCTATCCTATACAAATCTGGAAAAAGCCAAACACATTTCATTCAATATCTCAAAACTATGATTCTTAGAGTTAGGGCCTTTTTGCTTCGTAGGACAAGGCACTCCTCTTTTCTTCCAACTCATGATTCTCATTGAAAGATCTCCTGTATCTAGAAATTTTGAAACAGGAGTTCGACTATTTTATCTGACAGCGTGATGCGCTTATATTCATGCCGTATTATGTTTTCTTTCTCAAAGGATACTTAAATTGAACTTCTTTTTATTTAATTTGTAGAACGATAACTGCGGATACATATAGGCAAGCTTGATTTCCAAGATCCTTAAAAAATAATTTTATAAAAGCATTAATAATGGAGTCTGAAGTCTTCACACTAGACGCTACGCAATGATAGATGTAAAGGCCTAAGAAACATTAAAAGGCATCCTGATAGAGAGAGAGAATGTAAAATGTGTTTGAAGAATCATAGAAAGAAAACTAGTAATAAATAAAGACCGGATTTCTAGGAAAGTGCCTAATTTTAGATTTTTTTTAGGCAAGGGAAGGAAAATTCGTTTTAGGATAATCTACGCACTTCTGACTTAAAAAAATTTTTTTCAAGTGCTTAAGTTTCTTTCTTTCTATGTTTTTGAAATAAATGCCTACAATCTTCAATGCCTATAAATACCTATTTTGCCTAAATGGGTGCCTAGTTTACCTAAATGAGTGCATATTTTACTTGTTTAAGTTTTTAAACTCAATATTTTACTTTAAGAATTTTTAAAACACAATGTCAGTATTGTTACCTTTATTTATTAATGTCCGTTAGTTATGTTTAGAGATTTGCTTTCAACTTCTTTTAAAGAAACCTTTTATAATCTATTTCAGATGTCCAGGTAGTAATAAATCGTAATTTCTGCAAATAGTTCAAAAATATTACAGTAAAGCTACCCATTGAAAGTAAGAGAGGTAGTAAAGAAAGGGTGTCCTTAACAAAAGATAATCCGCTTAAGATGTTTGTGTTGATAGGCGTTTAAACAAATCAGACTCCTAATATACGTGTTAAATTTAAAGAAGCAGATTAACCTTAAATGTTATTTAAGTATGTGTATCTTTCTGATAAAACTAAAAAAAAGTCAAGTATCTGTATCTCGCTTAAAATCTTGAATGAATTTTCTCAAGATTATTAAATCGCATAAAATTCCTATTTGGTCAACTAAAATGTCTATTTGACTACTTAAATGCCTATTTGGTGGCCTAAAATGCCTATTTGGCTGCCTAAATTGTTTATAATGATGCTTACTTTGAAGGTGTTTAGTGCCTATTTGCCTGCCTATTTTGATGATCTTTAGTGCCTAAAAATCCGGTCTCTAATAATAAGATTGCAGATGCAAAAAGAAATAGTGAAGAACAAGGAACACAGATAGAAAAGAATGCATTATGTGTGTAGTAGAAGATGGTCACAAATGGTAGTTTTAGCCATAGTGTAAAGGTCGATTCTGCATCTTTGTAACGTTCGACAAATCTAATTTCTTCTCTTTCACTTGCTATTAATCAAAGGACGATCAAACAAAATCTTTTATTACTTTTAACATAAGGCCTGTCCACTAAAAATCTGCACTGAGTTTGAATTAAATTAAGTGGGCTACTAACATATTATATCGGAAAACAAAAGAACGTCAGCTGTCAGCGTTCCAAGTCGTGTACTTTTTTCGTGTTTCGTTACTGGTCTTTGTTTATATAAAAATTAATAAAATAATTTTTTGTCCAATTTACAACTCAGTGCAGATTTTTAGTGGATAGGCCTTATTCGATAGGCCTGTATTCTTCGTAGCATAGTTTCCTAATTAAATGTTTTGAACGTTGTTAGCTGCAAGAATGAGAAATAACTTTTACGAAGTAGTGTCAGTTTCAGAAAGGCGCGCTTTAATAAACTGTGAACAACGGCGCTGTTTTTACCGTTTAATGTCAGTAGATAAATATGCTAGATGATAATAGAAACAGCTGGGAATTCAAAGAACATCCACAACGAACTCCGTGATTGTGATTTAGATTTCACTTTTCATGCTTCTCTGCACACCCGTTCCTTTGAACAAACGTAACAGCTCCTACTGGGATATACTACGATCGGATTATCTGAGTCGATAGCACGGATCTGGTCTTTTACGAATTTCTCCAGATCAGAACATTCTCTGAATTAATGATTTTCGGCTCTTATGGACAACTATGTACTATATGTAGTCACCTACGTTGTTTGTTTGCTGGAAATATAGTTTGATGTCCAAACATCTTAAGTATGTTGGACAGATTTTGTCTAAAAGCAACTAGGCGGCACGAATTGAAATCCAAATATTCTGACAGGCTGTTTGAGGAGTCAAACAGTAGTAAGCATGTACCTTGTTTCTTGACTACAGAGCGACATGTTAACAATTAAATTAGAATTTGTGTCATTAAAAAGAATTCACTATCTGAGTTGAGTTCATTCGGTTGCTTCTTTAAGTTTTATTTGGTTCACATCAGTACATAGTTAATATAAACAGTATTCGAAAGAGGGGGGAGGAAACGTTCTTGTTGTGGTTTATCACATGTTAGGGAAACATTTTGGTATCTTTAATCATCTTCAACTTCGGAATTTGCCAAGATAATTTTAAAGTTCAATCTGGCAGCTCATCGTGTTGCGTTAGCTTGAATTGAAACGTGTTTGGAAAATGATTCCTAATAAAATCACAAGAGACAAAGTGGGTACTAGATATTAGATTGTCCAAATAAATAATTGGAAACGCCAATAGATACTCTGCTAAAGAGATAAGTTGGAAAGTTTAAAAGAAATTCTAACAAAAAAGGAAAACACAAAAGTGGCTTTTATTAAACCTGGGATGTATGCTGTAGAACATATAGCAAGAAGTTAGAACAAACTTGGCCAATAAGTACTTCCTATAGTATAGGTAATTTCACGTCTAAGATATAAAACTGAACTGGGTTTTAGTATTTACCATCTTTATTACATTCGAATGATCGTAGTTAGAAGAGTAAACCAGCAACTCGTCCGAATAAAGAGATGATACAACAGTAAATTTAATGTCGAACAGTGCGACTCCTGTTGACGCTGCTAGATTTGGGAAACCCTGGTTGGGAACATTTTATGGTTCGGCAGAAAACTAGAAATCTAGAACCCATAAATATGTTTTTGAAGAGTTCACACGTCAAATCTAGTTTTTATCTAAATTGGCTGGTTTATACAGGGTGATTTGTTAGTTCTATGATAAACCTTGGCTGGTCAAAACCTATTCGATTTTAAGAAATAAGAATGATAAGGTGCGCATTCACTTGAGCATTTCGGCCGCATGAGCGGTGAATGAGCGCCACCCGAGGATGTGTTCGGATGGTGTGGACGCTGCGCCGAGCGTGAGCTGAGCCTACGGTGAGCCGCTCAGGCCGATCCGCTAGGTGTCGGTACATCAAAGTGAGCGCTTGGATTTTGCGTGCTCGATTTGGACGGACTAATTGACAAAGTTGGCATTCGGCGAACAGCTGTTAATTTTTTTAAGGGCAGTATTCTTTAAGTTATCATTATGGAATGGTCATAGGAGCAATATGTATGCTTTTAATAGACACATACCAAAGTTTTGAAATACTACATATGAAATTCGTAACAAATATTTTAACATTATTAAAAAATTTTGTTCACCAGCGTTTTCGTCTCTTATTATTCTTGCGTAACAATTGGTACATTATAATAAAAGTGGCACTAGCCAATGCAATTTTATTCTTCATGGTAAGAATGTAAACGCTCAACTGATGCTCGTGTGCATCCCATGGATCGATGCTCGTGCGCTTCGTAAACGAATGTGCACTAGAGGTCCGTATGAGCGCTGAATGAGCACATTTTTGCTCATGCGGCCGAAATGCTCAAGTGAATACGCACCTTTATAGGAACATAAGTCTGATTCGTTTTAATTAAGGTGTTGGAAGCCTTGCAAGATTTAACACGATTTAATTCATACAAACTTAACATAACATAAAAGTTACAAGAGATGTTTGAAATGTTCACCTACCTTCGGCATGAATGTATACCTCACAGCAATGAATTAAATATAATGATGTTTAGAACATTTCTTTTTAGATGATTAACTTTAGCTGTGTGTTGAATCTTTTCCAGTAAGTGCTGACGAGTAGTAATTGCTACTTGGTACACAAGATGCTTCATGTTTCCTCAGAAATAATAATTCAAAGGGTTTAAATCAGGAGAACATAGTGGCTGATCCAACGTTATTTTTGTTTCAGTGTCGTAGTATATTCTCTTGATAAAATTTCCTGATAATTATGCATAATTGCTATTTAACCTGTTGAGAAATTTATTTTCTAGAATCAACGCTAAATTAGACTTTGCAGGGCATCTTTTCATTAAAAGAACGTATTACGACATTATTGATGAAAGAGACTGTACGTAATAATCATAAGATAACTCTGGAAGTATAATACTTATGTACATACCACGTCAAGTCCTTCTCACTACATCGCTAATATAATGTGTACATAGTAAATTCTTGTAATTTTCCCATTTTCAAATTGTTTTCTCACGCTTTTGGAATTTGTCGGACTCACCGTCTTAACAGTGCGGACAATTACAAATTATCATGAAATAACGTTTCAAGCATATTGTGTTTCTTACTCAAACCATCTTTCCTGAACAATATTGTGAAAGTAATAAATTTTTGTTTTATTATTTCGATTATAATAAATACATACATTGAAAATATTTCGAGAATATTACTATAAAAAAAGATATCCCGTGGGATCTGTATTTCAAAATAAGAAAATAATAAAAAACGAATCCTAAGATTCGGTCGGTTTATTCAAGTGAATACCATTGAAATACATTCGTGTTCTGTATGAACCTCATGTTTTGAATCGAAAATTGTAGCAATGTGTGCTCGGATTCGTGCTAAAAATGCTAAGAAATAAATTGTTTTTATGTAAGATATTATTTTTAAATAATCTCATTAATATCTTGCCAATACTATTGATACCTAGCGTTAATTTCTTATGTTAAATTTCTTTCTTTTATTATCTTACTGATTGGAAATGGAATATAAATTATGCAATTAAAAATTTTATGAACGTTCTCAAAAGTGTTGACGCAGCAAACCGTATTTATAAGGTAAAACATCTTGAATGTAATTATTTACTCAACTACAGGCGTTTCGATCAGTATACATGCGACGCGTGTAAATTTTCCACGTGCAAATTATTCTCTTTGGAAATTGTAAATCTGTGTATAGGGTGCAGAGACCTTACCTTTAGAAAATTTTACGCAGCTGTTTGGTGTCGAATGGTCGGTCCCCTTTGAATTACCCACAGCGTGCCTGTTTCTGCCCCTCACCTCTCCGATATCCGGCTATATTCAACTACCCTATGAACAAAAACCTTTTCACGTCCACATTTTTAAATTACGCATGGTCCTCTCTTTTGATATATTCAATATCACCTATAAATTTTTGTTAATATTGTATATTTTTTGTTTTACTGCTTTAGTTTTAAAAATATTATTCAGATTGTAAATTTGAGAATTTCTAGAACTCTCTGTATCATTTTTAAAATTAAAATTCAAGGATGCATGTGTATAATACTAATACTGGGAGCTTGGAACAGTTGCAATGGACATTTCTAAATCCAACAGATTATAATATGCAGTATTAAGTGTATTCATCGCTTTGTTTTTATGAAACTCAAAATATGGAGCACACAAGTACAATAAAACAAATAAGTATCCATTTGATGGGATAATTGTTAAAGTCTTCTAAGAACTATTAATAAGTATGTGCATAAATTGTTAAACTAACAAAGGAATATCTTCGTTTATATGTACTACATATTGATTTACGTTTCAAATCATTTGCACACAAATTTTGTTAATTATTCTGGGTATTTGGAAATGACAAAAAAATCAATATTCTCGAATGCAGCTAGTTTTATACAATTCTAAACGTTTTTACTAGCATAGACTGGGTTAGCTTAAAGAGATTATATTTGATTGTTTTGCACTTTTACCTGGAAAATATAAAAAGGCTAACGGTACCTGCTTTTGTTATGCTTCATTCCTTAATAATGATGGGTTTTACCTGCCAATACTTAAGTACTTTAACAATTGAATGTTTGACAGTTTTATAGCGGCCTTGTTGTAAATACAGTACAGCAATTAACGGAAAAAAATCGTGTAGGCCAAGTAATCTATGTTGCTATGTATAAGTAGCTTTACTAAATATTTTCTGAAAAAAATCTGTGAAATCTTGTGAATGTTTTTGGCCATATATCTATAAACAAGTCCTACAGTAACTAATCGACTTTGATTTTTCTAAAACGTATACTCATACTTTACGAATACAATCCAATGAAAGAAACAATTTATTAAGAGAGATGAAACGTGGAACAATCTGAGGTTTTGTAAATAAATAAATTACGATGAGGCAAATCAACTGTTTTGATTTTGATAGTGATGTGGTATTTACAGAAGTTAATCACATACTGTTGTGTACAAATTAAACAAACGACACAAATATTTCTTGCAAAACATTGGTTTATCTTTGGCAATTGCATGTTAGCCATTTTTGATTTAAAAGTAATTTGATATTACAGATAACATTATCCCTCATTTATCTGAACTTGAACATTTCACACAATAAGCACAAATCCTAGCAAAATTGCATTTTAGGCCATTGATTTAATTTTTAGTATAGTGTTTTGATTTTAGGCAATAAATGGACATCCATAGCTAAATAAAGATTTATAAAGAACAATACAGTAGATTGCAGCCTGGATTTGCCGCGAATCTCTATTTTTATTTTGCCGCCATATATCTTGATCTCCTGGTAAGAACCATAAGAACTTCGTTCAGGTGTGACAACACAACACTCCTAAGGTTGTAGTGAAAATATGGAACAAAATAACCAGCCTTGAAATATAAACATCTTAAACTCGTTCTCTTATATTTACATTTTTTCCCAACTGCTTACCGTCAGATTTTATTAGTAACCACCGCGTTATCATTATATTGAAACTCATGATCGAATATAAATATTTTTAACAATCTCACCGGTAGCTCCCGTAAATATACATATTTCACTTTTAGAAGAAGTTATAATTTCCGGTACAACCTTTACATTATAACGCGTTAACGTTTATCATACCTCGTCCAACTGTCACCGTTGTGTTATTTGTGTACACGCATACACTAAAAAGATCGCTTGCTAGACGGTGGGAGTGATGCTTCTAACCTTGAACCTCGATGCATTGGCCTCGTCCGTCTGCTGCTGGCGGATTCTTTGTTTACAATGTCTATATTTACATACGCCGTGTAATCTAAATTTTAGGAATATGTGTGTATTCGTTACATGATTAAAAGGTCTAGATCTTGGTGCACATGTAAATAGGAAGCCAAGTGGAAGAGAGCGGACTGCACAGATGACAGAAGGCTTGTAGTGTGGTGGGTCGGGTCGAGCCGTAGCCGGCTGGCTGAAGGGCTGGCGAGTGGCACAGCTGCACCGTCAGTCGTTTTCCAACCGGCGAGGGTGAATTCGCAGTCATTGTGCTTGCTCCTATTTAGTTTCTGTTTAAATTATGTTGTTCGAAAATCCACCTCCCGGTCCCAAAATGTTTCCTTATAATGTGCCACCTCCACCGGTTATGTTACCTATTCCTTCAGTTGGAGGGTAAGTGAAACGTTTTGCTACTTTTTCCAAAGTTTATGTATTTACTATATTGAAATCAACGTTTTTAAACCGGCGCATACTTCATCTCATTCATATTTGTTGTGCATGTGAAGTTCGGTTAGCACCCGTTTGTAGAGAAAGTTGAGGATTATAAATAAGTGCTTGTGTTGCGACTAATATAGTGCACGCGAAAAAAAAACAAAACAAAGCACAATCTGAAAGCGGTTTTAACTGATCTTCAGATGTCTGCAAAAATCTTTGTTATGTGCAGGCTGTACCCTCTTATACCTGCTCAAACCCCGAAACCCAACCTTCTTTACATCAACAACGTGCCGTAAATAGTGTTGTAGCGTAGTTAGTTTGCTTGCTTTTAGATAAAGCAAGATGTGTACAAATTCAGTTGTTTCCCCATTAAATATAATTTATTATGTACATAGTAGTTTGTTTTAAAATTTATTGTTGCTTGATTTTTGGGGGTAAACAGGAAACGATTTCAATTCCTCTTGAAACTAAGTTAGTCTTTTATTACTTCTTTACTACCATTTTTATCTGCTAAAAGGCATCATCCGTTACTTAAAAGAAATCTTTCACTTCTGATGTTTATATGCTCCCAGTACAGACGCTTTAATGTAAACGGTCATAGAACGCGGAAATTGAGGTAATGAACCATCATAGCTTGAAACTATTAACAAATTATTATTATGAATAATAATTCTCTTAAATATTTCTTTGTGGAACAACTTCAGTTACTTTTATCTGTTTATTTTGGTTATTTATTTATTTTTGTAGTTTGTATTATATGGGTTTGACGACTTTTTAATTTGTTTTCCATTTAATGCTTTAATAAGTATTTAATTGTTAATTTAGCATGTTGTAACAATAACATTGTGTAATTATAGCGTGTACGCTTTTGGCATTAGTAATTCTGAAAATATGTTGATGTAAATTTTGGGATTTAATAAAAGACAATTACTGAATACATTTGAAATTTAACTTTCATTGTAGCATTTTCTAAATTTATGTAATTGTAAATTTCTGGCAACTGCAAAATTAGAAAGAAATATGTAATTTAGGATCTTTGTTCAAGAAGTTTAAGTACCAACAAACCTATTAATTAATGAATGCAAATTAATCTTAAAATTCTTCTCATAGTATAACACGAAACTGTGTTTAGGAAAAATATTAGTTGTTAAGGTCGAAGTTTGCCAGAATTGGAAATTCCACCACCTTCTAATAACGTAGTAGATCATCTTGAAATACGCCCTGTAACTAATTTACGCTTTAAATTTATCGACGTTGCTGTATTTCTTATTATTTGTAGTCTTGAGCATTTATTATGGTGGAAGTTTATGGAATTAAGAACTTTGTTTCTTTCTCTCCTAGCGAATTTGCTCAAATATGTCTCTCTTTTATGACATATTCGAATAATATTTCACAAGCGTAACTAATATAACAATAAAACGTTTATGAATACTAATAGTAATAAAAGTAAAGACTGTATTGATTAAGACCGGGTATTTCCCAATCTTAAAAGTTGATTTATTTTTTGGGAACATTAATCACCCCAGATGGAGAAACAGATCATTAATAAATCGACATACCAAATTAATAAGTAGCAGAAGCGGAATAAAAGTTTTCATTGACATAATTAGACAAAAATAAATTTCTCAGAACTTCCATCATTCATAATAGCAATACTTCTTCTAGATCTAGGGAAACCAACGAAAATTCTTCAGCTGATTTGATTTCCGATATCAATTCGACGTTTTCCATCAAGATCGCTGATTTGATAGCTTTTCTTCAATCGCATCTAGCATGTGTCTCGATTCGACTTTCTGTTCTTAATGCAAAGTCTTGGGATTTTGATATGTCGAAAGAATTCACTTCCTAACACCAAGACTGAATCAAGTTGAGTTTCCAAGATGCATTTGGATATGTAACAGCGAGATGGCCCAGCAGGCCTAAGTATAAAGCGGCTTTTCTATTTGAGAATCGTAACAAGTCGATAGGTACTTACATTATTAATATTATTGATACCACTGTTTAAATTGAAAAGAAAGGCAATCATTGAAATTGAAACAATTATTTTGAATCTATATTCTATGGAATTGGAAACTTACATTACTCCTTTGAGAAGTAATCTGATTCATTTATCTCGTTGCAGAACGTAGTTTCTTCTTGCTAGATCCTGGAGTTAAGAGCAACATTGCCTAAATAATTGACAGGCCCTTTTAAAATTGCTAATTGTTTGATTGACAGCTTTATAATCAAAGACACTGATAGTGGGTAGGCTAACAGTAGCATATTTTCACGAACAATAGAAAAATTTCTATCAGATGATATTGGTAATATTTAATTTCATTGTCATCATTCTTCCTGAAGCCAACTATTGAGAGACTTTTGTGAGTTGGCGGTAGGGTATATCTTGATACCACCACTCGTTTCTAAGATACAGAAGATGCCAATTAAAGAACAAGACGATTGTTGGTTTCTGGATTTTACGAAAGTTTTTTACGAGGGTGTACTGAAAAGTGTTTAGAATCAAATACAAACATGATATATATAAAACTAAAATTATATTTATTTTTCTACATAATCTCCCCTCACTTCAATATATTTACTCCAACGATGCTGAAGTCTTTGGATGCCTTTCCGGAAATGGTTTTCTTCGAGACCCTCAAAATAACTATTTACTGCCTTAATCAGTTCTTCATTGGTTGAAGATTTTCGCCCACCAAAGTAAATCTTTAGTTTTGGGAAAAGATGATAGTCCAAGGGGGCTAAATCTGGGGAATAGGGTGGGTGTGGAAACAAATCAAACTTTAGGTTTACCAGTTTTTGAGTCACAACGGCACTTGTATGAGCTGGTGCGTTATCTTGATGGAAAATGATTTTCTTTTTTACTAAACCGAGTCTTTTCTTGTGAATAGCTGCATTCAGTTTGTCTAGAAGATTATAATAGTATTTTCCGTGTATAGTTCTTACTTTCTGTAGATAATCTATCAGTACAATTCTATTGGCATCGAAGAACACCGATGCCATTACCTTACCTACTGACAATTGCATTTTGGCTTTCTTTAGAGGTACAGTACCACGTTCTATCCACTGCTTTGACTGTTGTTTACTTTCTGGGGTGAAATGATGAAGCCATGCCACAAGTAATAAAACGACGCATAAAGTCAGCAGGGTTCTTATTAAAACGCCATAAAGATGCCCTAGCACATTGGTAACGTGTACGGTTTTGGTCGGGAGTTAGTAAACGCGGCACCTATCTTACCGATATGTTACTCATCCTCAAATCAACGTTCAAAATGTGGATTACCCGTTTTATTGAAATGCCTAATGCTTCTGCTATTTTTTGCAATTTTTCTCGGCGATCCATTAAAACTATGTCATGGATTTTATTGATAATTTCTTCAGTGGTAGCTGCTTTTGGATGTCCAGAGCGCGTTTCGTCAACAATGCTGTTACGACCTCTTTTAAATTCATTTACTCTGTTACATACTGTTGCATATAATAGGGCAGACTCTCCTAAAGCGTTCACCATATCTTGATGTTTTTCCTTTGCAGAGGAAAATTTTTTATACAGGCATTTTATTACCGCTCGAATCTCTATATTATCCATATTCAAATTACACTACACTATACTTAAAATGATGTTACAAAGCAAAAACTAATTGAAATTTATTTACCCTTTGTAGACACACTTGTGAAAAATGACACTTCAAAAAACAAAAGAAAATTTTCGTACAGACGCTATCTTTGGGTTCATTCTAAAGAGTTATGAGTATACTCTGTTCACGATGTTTCTGGGTCGTAACAGGTCACGCTTTCATTTTTGTTAGGTTGGAAGAGTTTTCTGTTTTTTTTTTAATTGTACCTGCGGCTGCATTTGGCGCTGTATGGTGGATGAGCGGTCACCGATGAGTAAGTCAGGAAATTAATTTAGAATTAAGAATTTTGCACAAACGTTTAGTACCGATTAGTTTTGTTTTGTTATGTTAAAAAGAAATCAAATTTTCCTTATATTTAACAAACCGAGTTAATAGATAAACAGCCCGGTTTACAATGCTCAAACTGTCATTCTTCCACAGCCATATATGACCCAGGAACATCGTGAACGCTGTATATACCCTCGTACTTACTAAATAAAAGACTATCATAGAAAAGACGATACAGAAGTAACGGTCGGTGCAGTCTTTATTTAAACTCATTCAAGAGCAGTGTAATCGCATGCGATCACATTAACAGCAGTTTGCAAAAAAGAAAGTAATAACAAAAAGCTCTAAAAGAATGCTTCAGAGACATACACAGAACAATGAACACTTATTAACATTTGGTCTAATCTATGTCATGCAATCTGAAGGCTACTTTGAAACAAAAGAGAACCAATATGTTAATTAAGGCCGCCCCAGTAGCTCAGCTTAGTAATCAAGTTGGCAATTATTGTCCCTGGTTCTAAACCCAGTGAGGTCGAAGATTTACGAAAAAAAAAGTAAAACAGAGTCAGCTTCCGAAACGTCACGAGAAAATATCGCAACAGTGTGACAATAGCCCAATTAACACCTCAAATGGAATCCAGACTCATCAACTTTTGCACAGCATGTTAATTAGGTTTGTTGGTTCAGTATTAGACTATAGCGGGTGCAAGCAAGAAATCTTATCTAATTCTTTCTTATTCAAAGCAACATCTTTAGTTGCCTGTACCCTCTATTGCTATATTCTTCAACCTTTGATTCGTATTAGGATGTATGCTGAGCAATAACTAGTCGAGCTCCATCAAGTTCACACAAACCCATAAGTTTCTAATTTCTTCTAGCAGTGCTCAAGTACAAGACTGTAAAACGATCTAAACTGTTTCCTTCCGCTATTGACATGAAGAGGGCCGAGTAGGGAAGGCCAGAATAATCTGAATCAACTCTGCCTGCTTGATTTGATTCGACTTTCTTGATCATTATACATTTAGAGATCAGGTCACGAATTGCTAAAAGAAGGAAGCTCGTGACGACTATCAAGAATCGGCACGATTAGTATCGTTAGTTATGTAAACATATAAACATAGCACAAGTCGGAGAAGAGGCTTAGTCGGTTAGGTTTAGGCTTCTATACGAGTTTGTTTGCATCAAAAAGAGAAGACATTTGATACGCTATGATGCGTGACTTCGCATACCTTTAGTAGTACATCTTGTTTAAAAACGATATACAGAGTTTTCCATATAATTCATCGTATTCGCATATATCATATCAATTGGCCATAGACTTTGGAATTAAAACTTTACTAATATCTGAAATTTTGGTAAATTATCTGCAAGACATTGTTTAGAAAAACGTTTGTAAATTATTATCTTAATATATTCTCTTTGACTTTTTTAACTTTTGCAACCAAAGTTTGGTCGAATGACGAACGTAGATCCAAGTTCGTAGAATCTATGGAATCCTAGTTTAGTAATTTTCTAAACATTCTTTGAGCTTTTCTTGTCAACCCTTTTTCTCAATTATTCTTTAATTGACCCACATTTTTTACTAGACAGGAATTTAGTTTTGCGATATTCACTCTACCCACATGTCCTGAAATTAAAGCTTTGGGATTTGAGGTTATTTATTCTGCTTGCGAAATGACTTTTCTTGGTACCTACTCAGAGCATGAAGAAAAAAACTTAAAAGATATAGTCAAAAGTATCTTCAAAAACATTTTGTTGAAAGGACTCGCCTCTGCTATTATTTCTAAATTAATTTCCTGACTTACTCATCGGTGACCGCTCATCCACCATAATGTGCACACAACGATGAAGTTCCGCTATTAACAAGTTGGGCTACTTTCCTGTCCGAATATTAACAAATCTTCAAAATGGTTTAATTATTATCAGAGATCTTCGTATGAGTTTATTAAGATTATTAAAATGAAATGTTTGGTACAAAATTGAACGCAAAATATTTTAATGTTCAAAAGAATCGTTATCATGTCTAATTTATAGTGCAAAAGTTACATTCAACTGTTATTGTGTCTGAACAGAATTAAGCACAAATTCTACGCCGAGGAAATATATTTCAGAAGCTACGCTCTTTCACTGGCTTCTTTGCA
The DNA here is from genome assembly GCA_011009095.1 of Ignelater luminosus. NCBI lineage: Eukaryota > Metazoa > Arthropoda > Insecta > Coleoptera > Elateridae > Ignelater > Ignelater luminosus. Next base: position 53,056 of record VTPC01000717.1, on the reverse strand, counting down.
ACGACAACTTCGTGAAGGGGAACGTTGTCTTGAAGTTTTCAAAACTTCGAAATGGTTTTTCACGTTATATTTCTGTAACAGCTTACTTCTGCTTTTATTTAGAATCAACGAATACAAACTTTATATATCTGCCAAACCTAATTTATGATTTTACAAATAATTGTATTTAAATCAGGATATCGGTGTTAGGCGTTCTGTTTTGTTTTTATGTAAAGTAGAATTTGTTTTTTATATTTCTTAAGAAAAACTTTATTTGGGTATAAATAAGTATTCTTGCTCTAAAATAGAAATTGAACTGTATAGTAAATAATTGTTTGACTGTCAGTTTTTTCTTCTAATCGTAGATATTTTCTACTGTAATCATCTAGCAGTCAATTTATAAATCAACTTGCTTTAAAGAAATATTCAAAAGAATAAACCTATGATATTTCCTGCAAATATTGGAGGTGCTGTGAGATATTCCAGATGCACAACTACAAATCAATATTTTAACAAAATACTACTGTTTTTAAGTATCTTGAAATTTATAGGACAAATTCAGATTTTACCCTACTTTTCAACGAAATACACATTTATTTTAAGTACAGTGGAACGAAATTTATTGCGTCCCCTTGCACTTCAATACCAATTGCACGTAATTATCCGTAACTCGTATTTTCTATAACTCAAACTAATAATCGCGCCTCTTGGATTTCGAGTTATGGAGGTTCCACTTATTCATAAGACAAATTGATATTTAGGCCAACATACCCTAGTTTCAAGGTATCATAAAAAATTACAGGACAATGTGCGGAATTGTATCGATATCTATCTTGGCAATGTCTTATTAATTACATTAATTTCTCTCATGCATTGTTTTGATATAGGTATCTGGCCGTTTGCTTAAGAAAGGTTCCTTAAGTTGAATCCAGTTTTCCAGAAATAAGTGCGACTAATTCATTCGATACAACTTTCTGTTTGAAAAACCTTCATTGTAGAACTTCTTTGCTTGTTCTATGTACTTTAGTTTAGACTGTCCATAAAGAAGGTACATATCTGATTTCTAAGGTGGTAATATCCTACATCTGGAAACGAAAGTTCATAGATGAGAAAAGAAGGTATGGAAGTGAATGAAGTGGGAAATCAAAATATGCTTGAAGTGATACTTAATTGCTTCAATGAAAACTTCATTTAAAGAATCTTTTTAGTAAACCGTTCGATATATCAAAAAATTAATGTAATTTTCAATGAACGTAATGTAAGTATTGTCAATTAAAATCTAATTTACTGATTGAAGATGAATAGTTCAAGAATTATATCAAGAAAACTTGCCTTCACTTGTTACCTTTGAAGAGCTATAACTAGACATGTAAGCAGAATCGGATATAGGTCTATGTATATAGACCTTCTTTCTTATTTTAAGCCATGAATGCGTGATTAAAATTTTATTGTCGAATTCGCAGTATTATTTATTCCAACATAGATAAATAACCATCTTTATTTTTTTTATTTGGATAAGAATTCTCTAAAACTCTCAATATTGCACTTTTTACAAACTTTTTTATCAGTTTATTAGAATAATATTCTTTCATAATACATGAATAAAATTGTAAGGAAACAATCAGTTAAACAAAACAAATACAATAATAAAAAAAATTACACATTAACAGAGTCTAGCATTTCATCACTTAAGGATTAGAAACTATGAGAATAATTAGCACTGGTAGATACTTTAGCACAGAAAGGAGATCCCAATTCTAATGATATTGCGTTAAAGGACTTTGCTAAACAAAATAAAATTGGTGAGAATACAATTAAGAATAAAACAAAATTTCTTCCTGGTGAAATATTAATTAATCATAATAAATAATCAAATAATATTACAAAATACAACAAAAATGTAAACAAATTAAAACTAAACAGATTACAAAGCAGTTGGTGGAAGCCTGACAGAAGAAAGCAAAAATGAAAAAGAAGAATTGAAGGAAAGTTTTGACTAATAAATATGTCACTAATCAATGTCGCAGACAAAAATCAGTTAGAATTTATAAAAAAATAGAACTGAAAAGGAATGTATTGAGTTTAATAGTTCATTTGTGGGTAACAGATTAAAAGCATCTAATCAATTGTATATAAAAAAAGAGGATTTTAAAAAAATTGAAAAAATGCATGAGAAAATAGTTAAGACAAGATTAATGTGCTAGAAAAAGAATTAAAAGACTTTAATAATTATGATGAAGATAAAATAGATATAACAATAAAGAAGAAGCAAAAGGAAGTTTTAACAAACGCTCTTTCTCTTTGTTAATAATAATGTTGATTACTCAAAATATATTAAATAAAACAAACTTGAAAATTATTTATTTGAGCAATGAAAACAATACTTTTCAACACTATCGTTTTTGATGTATTGGAATTATTTATACAATATCTTTCTTATAAATCTACTGATTATGACTATTATCAAACCCTAATCATTTAACATAAACCTTATTTCCTTTTTTTCCTCAATACTCTTAACGATTCTTGTTCATAAAAAGTGACTTTAGTTTCTTCACGTTTCATATCTTTTAAGTGATAGGATGGTGGATCGTTTCTAAAAGCTTTTACTATTCTAAATACCTGAGTGGAATAGTTAACTGTATAACCTTTTTCAAATAAGCCCTTTAATTTACTTATTCTCATAAAATCGCCAACTTTGAATTTAAATTTTATATTTTCTACTGGTCTTACTTAAAATACTTTATTAAATATTTATTGTTCATCTCCATATTCACTTCTACAGGTTTCATTCCTATACTTAGTTTTGGCTTTTGTATTATTGTAATCTTTTCCATGTTTGGGAAATGTATTGATCCATTATCTTTGGAATCAATTGTCTTACAAAAGCAATTCTCTAACAATTAAAAGAATTGTTAGAAAAACTATCCAGTGTTCAAAGTATTCGTCTTGAAGAAGACAAAGGCTAAGAATGAAAGCTCTTTGATATGGACTAAACTGATTGTTATATCGTCCATTATGTTTTTTTCTTTATTGAATTAATAAATACAAAACTGGACTGTGTTTTCCAGAATTTCTCATAAAATCTGACAATTGTTCACATGTCAATCAATCAGGAGTCTTTTCATTGGTATAGTGTACTATCTGCTGGTGGACGCAAGCATTGTAACAGGAAAATGCTTTGTAATTTTTTAATTAACAATCGGAAGTACGCGCTACCTACGAGCAAAAGCGATCTCACACGAATAACAACTATGTTTAATAACTAATATTCCCAATCTCGGTTTTAAAGTTTTAAAATCGTTCTCTCGTGTTTAAATTTTCAATCTTAATTGTAACCCCATTTGGTCATGTATTTAGTTCTGTTCTATAGTACATATATTGCACTACTAGTGTACACGCGTGCGTACTTTTTTACACTTGTTTGTTTTTTTATGTTAGATGTAATGTACACGGAGATGTTCGTTATTCACGTGTAGTGTAAAATTGCTGCTCTTTATTTTTACACCTTCTCAGGAGCAAGTGCAAGTAGATGTAACGTCGATCACTTGGTATATATTTTGAATCTGTCGATTCTCACCGTAACTGAACTGTAACATAACTTCAAATTGTGTATACAATGAATTTTATTAAAGACGAAACATGTAGGCTTCGAGTCTGCTATTGTCATAGTTACCATAGTTAAAGGTAACTATTTCACAATTCGTTGAAGCGTCCCATCTAAAATAAACATTTTTGCCAACTTCACAGACATTGCATGTTCATTGGTTTATGTCAATCACATTAACTTTTGCAAGAAATAAAGCTTAAATAAGCATGCATACATTCGAAGAAAAATTACAAATGGTGAGATGGTACGATAATAACCTTAGATTACGACAGGTTTATTTCTTACTACTTTCCTTGATCGCGTTAAACCTACTGGATCAACAATTTTGTGTACGATTAACAATCTGAAGAATAAGGGCTGTATTCAGCCCATACATAATATAAGAGTGAGGACTAAGTCTGTTCTCAGTGAGGAAAAATGTAATGAAATTACTAATTTAATAGATAATAACAGAGAACTTATCCAAATTACAACAGTGAGCAGGAGCAGTGTCTACAGGCTATTGAAAAAAGAAAAATATAGGTCGTATCATTTTCAAACCCATCAAGAACTAATTACGAACGATTTCAAACACAGAGTTACTTTTTGCGAGCTCTTTATGGAAAGAAATTAATGCCAATCCTGGTATCTTACAAAAAATTCTTTTTCTGAACGAAGCCACCTTTCTATGTTATTGACGAAGTGAACTCACAAAATTCCAAGTATTGATGTAGAAACAATTTGCATTTGTATAACATCAGTAAAATACAGCGACCATCCAAAGTTAACGTTTGAGCGGGTATCCTAGGTACCAACATTACAGGACCTTTTTTATTAATGGGGATATTTGTGCTGAAAATTATTTATCATTACTACAAAATAACGTGATGCCAGCTTTAAATAATGTAAATTTAAACATTCACGAAGATGTGAATGAATGTTCCAGCATGATACTGCTCCTGCCCATAATGCCAAAATCGTAAAGACCTATTTAAATGAAAATCTTCCACGTCGTTGAATTGGACAGGGGGTTGAAATATCCTTGCCTGCTAGGTCACCGGCGATAGATGTTTTTCTATTGGGAATATATGAAAACTAAGGTTTCTGATGGGACGCTCATGGATTTAGACCAGCTTAAACACCGAATACAAGCTGTATCAACAACTGACAGCACAACAGTTAGAAACACATGAGATAATTCTTACGATGGCCTCGTGTTGAATATGACCGTAGACGGAGGTACATACGGAAGTTTGTTGCAAGAAGTATCTTATTTAGATTTTTTTTAAATACCTTTTTACTTTTTTAAATTTAGTTTAGTGTAGAAAACAACTCTGGAGTTCTTAACCATAGGCATATTTTCTTGTTTTTTCTTTTATTTAATTACCAAAATTAGCATACATTTAAAAGCGCCACTGTTCTATTTTAAGTAGGACAACTTCATGCATACAGTCTAAAGGTTGCTAAGGCTTCTTCCAACAATTCGAATTTAGTTGCTATAAATATTTCAAACTTGTACTGTTTGCATGTTTCACCTTAAATAATCTTCAGGTATATTTCAGCTAAATCTTTAAATATATATTTATTTCAAATGTTTTATAAATTCATTATCAATGTATTCCAGAACAATAATTTTTTGTGCAAATCTGAGGCTTTGAATATCATATCATCCAGCAATTCATGTAGCGAATAGTAATCCATTTTTTACTTAAATGTTTCTCCCACAAACACAAAACAATTAGTAGGTCAAAACCATAACCTAACAAAACATACTTTTCTGCACCATCAATTGACACTTTCTAGTGTAACATGCTACAGTCACCAGTGCAGGTTCTCTACGAAGAAAAATCCACGAAGTAATCAGTTTGCGCAGTTCGTCGTATCCATAGTCTATTAATATGAGTGAGATAAACATATACCAATGAAACTATCCGTGGTCGTACTTGTCAGCCGTTTTAAGCGGGATATCTTAGAATCAAGCCTGTTTCATTTGAGATTTACGGAATGTTTAGTTCTTTGTTCTAATCACTCAAAAAAGTCATAAAATAAGTGATAACAATTTAAAACTTGTATGCCGATTTTAATTTTTACTCCATTTCTAGACATCTATAGTTTCTGTATTATACAATTTAAAGTCGGCCTTGATATGATATTTTTGTACTAGTGTACTTAGTTTTACTAAAAGTTACTAAATGAATATTTATAGGTTAAAGGTTTGTCATTTGTGTTATTTTTTAAAAATAAACATAAATTGTCAGTAGGTCCTATAAGAGATGTCGTAACTACCACCGCAGATAAACTAGATTACTCAAACACTCCATGTGCTCAAGGTTCATTTTACCTCAAAATGTACTTATTGCATTGGCCTTCTCCAAAGTTTTCTTTCTTTGTTGAACAATCACAAAATTGCACGTCCCTAATTCGCATTGACCAATAACAAACAGCAGACGATCTATAAATAAAAAACGAAGACCTCCGTCATTACCTATGGTCACTACTTTCTTTGTATTCTGTGTTTAAGCTCGAGTCAGCGCAACATATAGTGTAGGAATAGAAACGTATTTCTTGTTGGGAATTGGTTTCATCTGTCTCATTCTCAATGGGTAATGTGATCTACTAGTCAACAGTAATCTGAAATTGTTTGCTGGCTACCATTTTATAATTTAAAATGTTTCTTGTAGATATGGCCAGCTGCAATATTTCAAGGTCGGTGTTTGCCAGATTTTTTGTGACTGATGTGGACCCTTGCGAAACAAACCTGGGAAAGTCCCTTGTTGTTAACTAGTGCTTTACAAGTTTCGAAATGCAGGTTTTAGATACAAAGAGGGGAATTCTGTTAAAGAGGTTCGGTGAAATTAAGCCTAATGGTACAAACATATTGAGGCCAACAATAAGTCTCACCTGAAGGAACGGCTGCCCCTGCTACGTGATAGAGTATGGGGTAATTTGCAACCGAGATTTACAACCGGTTTTTGATGATGATAATAATGACGCTTCAATATTTCAGTGGTCTGAGTCGGAGATAATGGCCAATTGAAATTTGTGGATAGAGATAAATTTAATAATGAAACTTAACATTTTTGATAGTGTACTTCTCACATAAAGTAAATTTTGGAAAAGACTAACATTTCCCACTTTCACAATAAACAGATAGTTTATTTGGATCTTTTATTCTTTTTTTAACTGGCCCATGCACATGAAAATCATCAAGTTACCTAGGGCAAGGTACATTTAAAAGCGAAAATCTTTTTTTCTGTATTCATTAGCTATTTTTCAAGAAAAACCATTAAATTTTTGATGTGCCTTTTCTACGGATTTCCATAATATTTTGCTGTGTTCTAGCAAGACAGTAGAAGAAGAAATTATTTAATTAATTTTTAAAAATCAGGTCATTTTATAATTCTTCTATATCATTAATTTGTTAAGTATTAAAAATTAGTGAAAATTTCAATTTGTCCTATAAGGTTTTATGATACTTTAAAACTGGTGTATTTTGGCCTAAACATCCATTGGTTCTATAAATACCTAAACAATGGTGTATTTCATTGAAGAGTAGGATGAAACTTGAATTTGTTTTATAAGTGTTTGCCATACTTAAAAACAGGGAAATTTTGGTTAAAATACTAGTTTGTTCTATATAGGCCTACATAGTAGTTGCACGGCAGTGCCTGGTACTTTTTATTGATTAATAACTTGGGAAGCCAAATTTATTTTGATGTAAGCAAACATATTTCTATGTTATGAATGAGGAGCAATCTTTTGTATTTTTTGAAATCCACGATATAAAGATTATCTGTTACTTATGTTTGCAGTTTATAGTTTCGTAAATCAACATGTTTATACAAAAGTACTAATTGCCTAATAGATAAAACTTATTTAAATATTTACATACAAGAGTTCTGTCTTTTGGAATTTGCTTACAAATCACATAAACATCGCTCTTATCAAAAATAGATGCATTGATAGGTTTTTGTTATTATTATTATTATTATTATTTAGTAAATAAAATTATTTTAAATGAAATTACACAACCTTGAGCAACCCTTTCATAATAGCTGTTATTTTTCTTTCAAGCCACTCTTATAAGGACTTGAATTAGGAATTTTCATTTAGAAGTTTCTTTTTCATTCTGTAATTAAAATTTAATCCCAAATTTATTATTAATTAATTAGAAATCTAAAATAACCCAGGTTAATAATAGCAAGCAACCCACTAGTTTTGCTGGTTTTGCCGGTTGCCTAATCCCTTCCTGTTTTAGTTCTATTGTATTTATGCTTGCTTAGTTCACCATCAAGATTATTTTATATTTAATTGTAATTAGTTTGTATATTATTATAATTAAATATTAACAATAAAAGCAAAAATATATTACATATGCAATCATAATAAATTATTACTTACTTCTACTATGACTGTTTTATTTGGCATATTAACCATAGTAATTTAGGGTGACACATGGGTAAATTATGTATTAATTTCAAGTACCTCAACCCAATCGTATTTCTGCTCTAGTTTAGATTAATAGAAAGTAAGGGTTCAAGTTAGGATTTCAGCATCTGAGTTGTGGTTTGAATCACATTTGGGTCTTAGATGTTTAGGTATTGGCCCTTTAAAATACAATTTTTTCTTACTTGATTTTAAACTTATATTGTTTGACTAAAGAAATAACTCAAGACGTCTTATACAATCATTTTTTTTTATTTTGGTAAAGAATGCCTTCAGGATTCTCACAAAAAAGTATCCCTTCCTTATTGTAACACAGTAACTGAATAAGCTGCTACTGAAAGAAATTCTTTTAGTCGGCTTGTGTTCTTTTAGCAAATCCAATAATAATTATCTCTCCTTTTCAAGCAGCTATTTCTTCTATGTCCTTACAGTGGGAGACAATTTCACACAGAATGAAATTCAAGCACAAAAAGAAAGTCTGTTCTTTAAAAAAAGAAAAACACAAATTTTAAATAAATACATGTTGCAAGTTATCTATTTTTCAAATCTTTTTAATTTTAACCAGATTAGTAAACTACAAATTTATTAGCCTGTAAATTCATACATTTACTGAAAACTGAAGAAGTAGAACGTTTTCTTTATTTTTTACTATTTTTCCTTTCAAGCTCTTCTTCTTTTTCTTCCATATCTCTGTATATTTTTGCTAAATCATAATTGGGAGTATAGACTGAATTGAATACTAATAACTAAAACAAAAAAAGAAATTATTAGTGAACGAAATTTAATATAAAGGTAGACTCTTGGAAACTTGAAAATGTTGCAAGTGCAGTAAATAATTACAAACTAATTAATGTATTTATTTACATTCTTTTGATTCACACAACTTCAATAATATTAAGTAAGAATCATTCTTTTATAACTAGAATGTCTTTAATTAAATTACGAAATATTGCACACAAGCCAAAGGTTTCTAAAGAACTACTTCATTTTGTTTCTAATACTTGAAAAGCAATAACTGTAATGGAATTAATGTTGTGATCATGACTAATGATCCATGAAAAATTGGTAAGAATAATGGAATTTATTTTAAGAAGATTTTGCAAAAACTTTGTAACGGCTAAATATGTTCAGTGACATAACAGTTCATTGATCTTTTACAGTTTTCAAGTCAAAAAGTTAACTTTTGTTGTAAACTAAAATCGGAACAAGTATATTTGAAGTTTTCTCCAACAAAACGTCATTATTGGGATTGTATTTGCACAACACTTGGCAATGCAAAAAAAAAAGGTAATGGAAACTTGTACCCAATTTTAGAAACAGTCTGTATGATACACATATTAGGTAATTCGAGCATTTTTCTTTTAATTTATAGGGGAAAAAACAAGAATAATCTACACCTACTTAGCGCATGTAGAATGTATTTTAGATATGTCCATAATTTAGAAATGCAAGAAGATTTAATAAAATTGTAGTATCATCACCATTTATTTTCTGGAACTAAGAACTAGATATTTTTATCATCTGTGAGTCTTTGAATAAAATGCTTTATCTAATTAGTCCATCAAGATAAATGCTAATCTACACAGTGTCTCCAACAAGATGAAACATGTTCACCTTTTAATCTCAAGTTTTCTACTAAATCAAATATTTTCTGAACTGTAGATAACATGAATCGCGTTTGTTAAAATATTCAAATATTTCTTAAAGGGAAGGTTTATGCTCCGTCTTCTTTGAGATACACTGTATGCAAAGTAGTCATCGCTATTTTTATTTACGTAGTTTTTCAACAGACAAGAGAAACTGAATATAAGCGCTTGCAATTATATTTGGCGTTATCAATGTTTAAATGCAGCTTACCATGGTATTTTCAATTTTTTAATTGCATGTACGTAAGATAGTAAAAATAACGAGGTTAAAAAGGACGAGTTTTACATTTGAAGTAGTACGTTACACATTCGTGAATTTCCAAACAAAAATAATCATATAACATTGCTATTCTTCTTACTTGTAGGCTGCTTTGAAACTTTTTAGGTTTCTAAATGAAATAAAAGATCCGCACTTTAATACAATTTACCAAATTGAAGAAAAGTAAAAACACGTAACAAATACATGCAAAGCTTGTTGCGAATAACAAATGCGATGGAAAACTAAAAGGAAACTTACGGAAAGAAAATTAGTTTTCTCTGTATTTTAATTTGTACAAACGTAGAATTCTAGTAAATAATGTCTTGAGCGAATTATTCTATAGAGCTATATTATTTATTCTATTATTGTTACATATAAAAAATATTTAAATATTTGTAATTTTAAAACAGATTAACGCACGTAGATAAAGTTATTAATTTGATTTACTGGTGCTTGTTTTAGGTAGTAGGTAAATACTATATAAAATTAACTCTGTTGTAGCCTTCGTTTAACAACAGCTCCTTCAGAATCTACTTTTCTGAAATGCTGTTCGTTTTAGTTACAATTATTAATTAATATTTGTATAATTGGTTTTCCTGTAAGTTAGTTTAGGAATCTTAACTGATATATAGTGTACTAAACTAGTGTTCTCATCGTTGCCTTTTATTCACGAAAATGTAGTGATCATCATGTTCACATTGCCATTCTTTTCCTGATTGCATCACTAATCCGCCTTACGTAGAATGTTGCACGCATTCGTACAAAAATACAAATCTGATGATGATTTTACTTGAAGTGTCGCAGGGATGTCTGGTTTGACAAAGCAGTTCCGACGCGGATTGGGATGTGGCCGATACATCGCACCCTCCAGACGCCTAGAAGTTCACCATGCACCGCCATTTGTGAAGGTAACAACCGGCGCCATTCGTAGCAGCCAGTAGCGTAGCGGTCGGACATTTTGGATATTACCATTGCCTGTTGTTACTTTTGTGGTTATCGTTTTTGGAACTGTTTCTTTTGTCTTTTAGATTGTGTTTAGATAATATGTGCTCTACTAACAGACGGTGACCGAATTAGATACATACTTTTTTCATACTTCTAGTGTTAATGCAGTTTTATTTCAGCACAAATCATATCACATCTGCGCTTTAATACCACATATCTGCATGTATCCGCAAATCTCTGTGTATTTTTTAAATTTAACTGTTTAGTTTTAAACATATCTGTACTTTACCTAATTCATCTTATCAATCGCCATTTCATCATTATCATTTACCATTCCTCAATTATTATCATTAATCATTAAACGTAACACGTAGGTGTACTTGTGTTAGGTATATTAGATACACATTGTTAGCAGAATGCCTACGTTGTCTTTGTTTATATTTTATTAGTGTGAGGTATACATTAAACTATAATAAGATAACATTTTCAAAAATACCTTTTCGTTAGATCTAGTTTCATTATACACCATTATTAATTGCTGTACATTACTTCCGCTAAAAACTATTTTTGACTTTGATGTTAACAAGTAGACTGTTTGAAACTTATATATTATCCTGCTTAGAAAATGGTTAGCAATATTTTTAAATAAATATCTAATTATATTTAGTTTTTCAGTTACAGTTCCATTCTCATCATTTCCAACATGTGGCATTATTAAACGATTACATTATACCACCGTAATGCTTATTACTGGTATGATGTGGAAACTCTTCAAAAAAATGTTAAGAACTTGAAAGATTCTTAAATAAAATATTTAAATAGAATATCAAACTTTGAACACGGAATTTTTATCTAGATTTCTCATCTTGCAATACATTCAAATAAGCAGCTACCAAACTATTGATTGTAAAGCATCCAATACCCATCTACAGAATTCACGAAATTGATTATTAAAAGTATATCAGAAATGAGAAAGTAATATTTGTTTACAGTATTTGAATATTGCTACTATACAGGGTGTTCAAGAACTTCGAATCTTAATCCGTAACATTGCTATAGTATCGATGTGGTATTAACAAATCAGCTATATTACAAAAATATTTTGTTACTGTTCAGAATCAGAAACACACTCATAACTTTCCTTTTTGAATCCAATTTTTCTTAGCTCGAACAATAGTAACTGAAGTATCTAGAAAAACAAAAAATTGAGCAGAAGTAAAATCCAAAATGAATGTAGGTCCTAAAAATGTAAGATTTTTAAAACAGAAAATTTTATCCAAGTGGTGCGGCTTTCATTATTACTTTCTTATAAAATGGATGTATTTCTTAAGTTTGTTATAGCTTGAAATTCGAAATTTGGCAACGGCCTGTAATATTCGTAGCAACTAAATTTGAACGCACCATTTCATTATAACGTCGCACCATTTCATTATAACGTCGCACCATCAACCTAAAGGTATCTTTATTTGGAACCAAGCCATAGAATTCACCTTGAATTGATAAAATAAAGTATAAAATTTTTCTGGACCGTCATAGCTGCATTACTGTTGATCTCCATTTGGAATAGACTGATTTTAAGTAAAATATATGCGAAGTCCAATTGTACATAGATGTCTAATTACAAAGCGATCAAAAAGTAACGACTAAATCGGTGTTAACCATATAACTGAAAATGTATGTTGTGTGCTGATATGCCAACTTTTAAAAAATTACACCACGTGACTTCAGCAATTACTCATTAAATTGCCAGATGTTGTATACATTTACTAAATGAAAAGAAATGCTAATAAATAATGGGAAAATTGACTAAACTATCACATTAAGCTAATCTTAATACAGAAACCAATTTTCACAAATTTCCTGTACAGATTTGCAAATCACCTTTGTGGCGTAAAGTAATAATAATTTGCTGCACAATATTTGATAAAACTTGACAGATATACTTCTATTCTTATCATACGTTTCTCATTTCAAAACTGATTCCGATTTGGTTACTTTTTGATCGCTCCGTACCAGAGATGGCATTTTTATCTCTGGACAGTTTTAGAAACTTCAAATACCAACAAATTTGTAAGCATTGGAAAATTACGTTATAGAATATCCAATCTATCAGAGAACCACCGATGCCAGCCTTTATCCAGAAACATCGTGAACAATTTCCAAATATGCAAAGTATACCTTATGCAAGGTGTTGAAAAAACAAGGTAAAGTATTCTAAGGAATTATAGTAAGACCAAAAACAAGTCAAAAATTCTTAATCAACATGACTCTGTAAGCTAGTCATTTTAATTTTTTTAACTAATCATTCTTCGCTGTTCAATTGAATTTCCAAATGCTCGGTACTTTTTCAAATAAACCTAGTTTAGTTTAAATGCTTTCGAATCATTGCTCAATTTGCTGTTGTAATTCAGCAGCATTTGCCATCGGTTTTGCGTATACTAACCATTTAAGGTAGCTTGAAATGCAAAAATCTAAATCTCTTATTAAATTAGAAATTTAATTTAAGAACTCTTCCAGCAAGACTAAAATATAGCGGCGCGTCATTTTGCATAAACTATTTGTTGAGTCTCCGATCGAAAGGCATATCTTCTAAAAGAATAAACAATGCATCCGTCAGAAGATTGAGATATAAGGCACCTGAGGATCCTAATAATATTATTTGGTTTGTCAGAATCCCGTACCCTTTTTTGAAAAGAAAAATCTTCCATCAAGTTTTCCGAACAACCGATCAGAAGGCAAATGACAATTTAGTAAAACACTACTCTACAAACGGTGTGCATTGAAATCATACCCATTAGCAAATAAAAGACATGTCTGCCATTTCGGAATTTGGGCTTTAAATACATCGCAATACCATACCTATAACAATTAGTAGTTATCTTATATTGGTATGACAGTTCATTAAGATCTTTGTTTCACGGCTTAGCTTGATTCAAAGTTTTAAACTCGTTTTATCTTGAAAACGGTTTGCTTACCAATCCATGTTGATTAAGATTTTTTAACTTGTTTTTCGCCCTAATTATTATATGTCCTTAAAATATCTTCCTTTTTTTGGAACACCCTGTATATGAAAAAGTGACAACATGACCTTTTTTTACAATTGGCTACCGCATATACATTATTAATATTTTTTAAATTCCTGGTTCATTGCTCATGTACAACATGTCACTTTAGCGATCTAGATATAATCGCTTCAGCGTTATTCAGGTGTTTTCCCAAACGTTTCGATTTGTACTTGTATTAGTAAACGATTAGTAGTCGTTTTGTTATGCAATGATAGAATTAGCTCATTAGGGAGAATGTTACATCATTTCTACCAGTAATTTTAATTTGTCATTTGTTGATCGAAATGACACAAGGTAAAATCAAGTTGATGTGTACTTGATTTTTTAATTTAATTTAAATCAGCCTACTGGATTTAAAGAGTTGAAATACCGTTTAGAATGTTTTAAATTTTCTAAACAAAAAAATTAATATCTCCGAAAAGCGTGAGCAAATTTGAAGATCATTGTGCACAGAATTCAATGGCGAATAATAATCTGCAAAAATATTTTGGGGTTGCCATTTTAAAAAAATATTGATGACGTCAAGAAGCTTGCGTTCTGTGAATAGTGACACAGTATATGCTTTTCAGAAATGTATAGCATTAAAAATGACATGTGCAACTTGAAATAACAGTCGAAAACTAATGTTTTCTCGATCACCTTATAGAATAGAATCATCTAGTCGAAACTCGAGTAGTAGAGAGGATCTAAGTTCACTTTTATAGAAGTAAGACACGAAAATTTCTTTTTGTTAATACCGGCCAGTAGAGAAGTTTGGGAAAACTTACAACAAGCAACTGAATAATACCAAAACGATTAGGATGTAATGCTGTAATCAGCAGTGAACCAGGAATAAGAAAAAATATTTCTTGAGATAATTTTACAAATAACAGACATTATCTTTCTTCCACATATTGTTCGGATACCCTAATAAGGAAACTCGGGAATATTTGGGTATTATTATACAGTGTGCTGATTAAGTATGGAACAAATTCAATAACTCAAAAAATATTAATATTTCGAAAAAAACCAAAAGAGGTGTAACGATTTAAATTGTTGGGCATCTTTTAATATTATGCACAAATCAATGACGTCATAATTATTTGACAAATGACGTCATCAATATTTTTTTAAATGGCAACTCCAAAATATTTTTGCAGATTATTATTTGCCATTGAATTCTGTGCACAATGATCTTCAAGTTTTTCAAATTTGCTCACGCTTTTCGGAGATATTAATTTTTTTGTTTAGAAAATTTAAAACATTCTAAACGGTATTTCAACTCTTTAAATCCAGTAGGCTTGATTTAAATTAAATTAGAAAATCAAGTACACATCAATTTGATTTTACTTTGTGTCATTTAGTTAGATTTCTGTCATTTACTATTTGAATCTTGATATTATTATTTGTTGTAAATACCGAAATTTTTAACAAACGAGGACGATGAGTTTAACAGAGAAGGAGAGAATAGAAATACTGATAATGATCGGCTGCGATGGACAAACACGAACTTGATTTTTTAATTTAATGTAAATCAAGCCTACTAGATTTAAAGAGTTGAAATACCAGTTAGAATGCTTTAAATTTTCTAAACAAAAAAATAATATCTCCGAAAAGCCCGAGCAATTTCGAAAAATTTGAAGATCATTGTACACAGAATTCAATGGCAAATATTAATCTGCAAAAATATTTTGGGGTTGCCATTTAAAAAAAGTATCGATGACGTCATTTAATCAAATAATTATAACGTCATTGATTTGTGCATAATATTAAAAGATGCCCAACAACTTAAATCGTTACACCTCTTTTTGTTTTTTTTGAAATATTAATATTTTTCGAGTTATTGAATTTGTTCCATACTTAATCAGCACACTGTATTTTTGCCTGTGCTGCTTTCCGTCAACAACTAAATGTAGCATTGTAATTCAGCAGTTCGCACTAAACTGAGAGATTTCTCATCAATATTGTAAGGAACATTAAAAGACACCAAGAAAAAATGATAATGAAATTATCTATTAAATAAAATAACAGCATAATACAGATGAAGTAATGAAACAAGATGTTTCGAAAGAACCTAAGAATTTTACGATGAACGTGATATTGAAAGAACCATACCGATAGAGTGGTGGCATATTGGTTAACGTCTGCATAAATATAAGAATGTGAATATAATAAAAACAACTCGAATAGGAAATTTTGGGAATTATCAAAATTATATTGTTTATGAAAGTAAAGAAAGTACAGCGACTTTTAATTATATAATTATCTGTGATTATTGCGTGAGTTGCTTTATCGGATTACAGCTCTACACACTTTTAATCGATTCTACGATAGATGAAAATACCACTTCATCGGAAACTTTTTTTTAATGACTACTTCCAAAACGTGTATCTGTTGTATTGTGAGCATTAAAAATAGAAACTAATTATATGAAATTGCGAAAGCAATAACATCCTGGCTATAACATGATAGAATTATGATGAGAGATGTTTTTGCTTCTACATTTAACGTAGAAGGTACAGATAAATTTTATAAAGACTAATTATTTAAATAAAGGATAACCGAATTATACACAAGAAAAATTAGAGACCTTCAGAGAAAACAACAAAAAGTTTCATCCTTGTTTCTTGATGTTTTGAAAATACTACCTAACGCTTTGTTGTTCCAAAGTAAATGGAAAATTGATGACACTACTGCAACAACATTAAAGAAATTTAACTGTACTAAAATGATAATACCACTTGATAAAGAAAAAATTCATTTAGACTTTTAGAGTAAGCCGTGACTGAACTGTCTTGGTTGACAACTTTGACTTCGTTTCATTAATGAAACGACACTGGAATTTACGTCAAATGTTTGGTTAATTTTATGGGAGCAGTTTCGAGTTTTTCTGTCATAATGTATCATCATCAATTGCCTATAACGTTCTACAGTAGTTACTCACATCTGAAGATAATGTTATGATAACTTCGACTGAGTAAAAGAAATTTTGGAAAATAATGGAAAATCTAACGCATCAAGATGATGCGGCCACTTACCTTCTGGAATTATTTGTTATTGATATAATTTGAATCAAGTTTAAAAATAATGTATGTAACCAATGCCTGATACCACTATGCTTCTTTCGACTATTGAACGTACCAAGCAAACAAACCTGATGATCATAATTGAATTTGAGCAGGTACAAAATTGCTACATTGAGTAACTTCCTTCTGAATATAAATGCTGGTTTAATTTTCTCAAGGAGTTTTATCACGCCCTTGAATATTTGTTCTTGGAGCGCACTTTCTCCCGACCAACATTTATATTCCATTCTCAAATGACAAAATTGAAAACATTCGTATATGAAAGACAATAACACATCGATTGATTTTCTGAACCAGAAGCTGCAGTTATTTTTTTTGACAATTTTCTAGTTGATTGAGAAAACTGTTAGCAGATCTACGTGAAAAGGAACGTAAGCAAATGTCTAAAAGATTCTTCAGATAGAAACAAATGTACCATACTGAATTATTTACTTCGTCAAGACTCCATTACAATAATTGTTTCAGTAAGTGGTCTCATGACGTTGCCGATCTTGAGTTTGCATATTTTCCAAATTGAGTTTTCTACTAATTAGAGAAAGCGAACAATGTGAAAACACCAAAGAAGTTACATAATGAAGCATTCTAAAGGAATGGGTAATGGTAGCACGTTAATATCGCAAATACCTTTTACTTTGGAAACTACCATTAGCAACAATGTTATGCCCTACGCTGCACAATGAAAACTGTCAACTGAAAATGAATTTGATGAGACAGATAACTACAAGACAGTACACGATAATCTGTCTGAGTTCGCTCGGTTAAACTAAACAATTAAATTAAAAAACCTTTTGAATTGGAACATTGCTGTAAGATGTGTTATGGTGGAGAATTCCCAATATTATCTTTTACGGCTATGGTAATAGTGATATCGATGTAGAACCATCCGAAATAACATTATACTATACAAGAAATCACAGTTAACTAAACGTTAATGGAGCAATGAAATCCTTGCTAAATAATTACCGTGACATTACATTATTGTTTCCTAAATATGTAAACACAACAAGTAAACATGTATAGACAAGACTATAACAGTAATAATAAAGGGTGGTTCTGTCCTCAGTTGGAAATATATTTTCTTAATACAAAATTAATTTGCCAAAAAATATTTATTGCAAGCAACTAAAATAATTCAAATTTATTTAAATAATAAGAATCATAATACACCAAGTATAATAATTCAGTTACCCTCATCCTCTTTTCACTATGGAAATAAATAATCACGAAAGATTTATGTTTTTGGGTAAAAACCATAATTATGCTTTATAATCAAAATACTATAACTTGACTTCACTCATTTGAAATGTACTCTTATATTAAAAAGTAAAGCGTCAATGATTTGGGCAATATTTCGTTAATGTAAGCTCGACCTTTATAGTTTCTTACCAGCTAACATTGAACTTCAAAAAATTAGCATGGATATATGTAAATGTCACAGATTGGGTTTAAATTGTTGTATTAATATTTTCTTGGGTTACCATAGAAACCATTTGAACAGTAATCTAATATATATCATTTAAATAAAGTGTACCCTTTACTTTTGAATAGAAGAGTACCTATATGAAATGTATGCAACATGTCGAAATTTCTGGCTTTCTCTTTCACGTCCAACCGAGGGCAGAAATTCTTTTAATCAGAGGATATAATGATAACAAGAATCACATAGCAATGATAATGAAATAATAACATCAATACATTTAAGGACAATGGGCAACAAATGCGAAAGTTCAATTGCAATACTGTGCCAAAACTACAGACTTCTTAATAAGTTGTCGGACATGGAAACGAAACGTATATTGGGTATACTAAAAACAGTTGACCAAATTTTTTTTTAAATTGGCACAAAATTGTTATAATAATAATAATAATCAGAATAGAAAGATGCGATCGATTAAATTGAATTGAATCTATTGCATTCAATTGTGACCCACCACTCTATAATATACGGGGGTCCCAAATATCAGCATAAATATTTAGCAAAGCAATCACCTTGCAGTTTTTTCAACTTCCTAATATTTTAGAGGGATTTGCTACTCAAAAATTAAACGAAAAGCTTGTGGTACGAAACCCGAAACTATCGAAATAAAAAAATCAACAAACCCGATCATGGAAGAAGTTTACCCTCAGCTGTCAAAGTACGGTGTAATAAAAAATGAAGAATCGAGCGGATCTTTTATTTTTTAAATGTGTCCTTCTTGTCTAGATTTCTAGTATGGTATTGAAAACCGACAGTTTTTGTATACGATATACAGTGTTCACGATGTTTCTGGGTCGTATATGGCTATGGAAGAATGACAGTTTGAGTATTGTAAAGCGGGCTGTTTATCTATTAACTCGACTTGTAAAATCTTATTGATGCTTAATGTGCTTTAAGGTTATGATTTTATGACAGTTGAACCTCACGCGATCGTCTGTTTTATTTGTAACTGTAAATATAAGAAAAACTTGGATTTGTTTTTAACAAAACAAAACTAATCGTTACTAAACGTTTATGCAAAAGTTTTGATCATGCAACAGCGCCAATTGCAGCATCAGCTACGACAATTTAAAAAAAAAATAAGAAAACACTTCCAACTTAACAAATGAAAGCATGGCCTGTTACGACCCAAAAACATCGTGAACGGAGTATAGAAATGTAATGAAAACTTGCTGAACTGGTTTGCGAACCGTTTCAGTGGAAGAAAATTATGAATGAACCCGACTGTAGTATTTTATTTAAAACAGCTCACTTGCACAGACCGTTTATAAAATTTTAAAACCTGCCCGTTACACGTGAATTCTTTTTTTTAGGTGTTATTAATGGTTCCCACAGGATAAAAAATGTAGCCTTGTTTTAGTTAGAAATCATATTAACATAACATAAAAAGCGCGTACGCAACGAAGAGTAAGTAATAAATGTGTTAATTAAAACAAAAATTTTGACGGTTTCTCTTTTACGTTGTTATTTGTAATTAATTTATAAAAGGGTTTTTGACCTTAAATATACATGCCCCAGGCCATTTTGATTTTTTTTAGGCTTTTGAATTGTTATCTAATCTCGAAACGAACTTACTTGAATGTTTCTTATGGAAAAAGTTTATAGAATTACTATTTTAATTCTGATTTGTAAACCTTAAGCTAATAAATTGTAGCAGCTATTTTAAGTTTTATCATTTTCAAATCGTTTGAACGAGAACAGTTTTCAAAACATGGAAAACCATCTGTTGGTGTTGGATAGTATTTTCTCAGGTAGGAGGAATCTGTTTTTCTCAGAATTTGTTAAAATAAAAGATTGGACCAGAAATACCTTCATTTTGTAATAAATTTTATTTCTTTATTGCTTCCGACATCAATTTTTAATTTGTAAATGGGACACCCTGTATATTTTTCATATTTAAACCAACATTAAATTTTTTTACAATTTATTCGTGTTTGATTTTAATAAATAAGAAAAATAGGTTTTTTTGACACCCTGTATGTAAAACTAATCTTGAAAATATTTTGAAGTGTCGCGGAAGCTTATTATTGAACCAAATGTTTGATGTTTGGGTTTTCGTCAAAAAAACTTCACTCCACTTTCAGGGGTTTAAAAGAACATTTGTTTTATTTTTTTATAAACTCTCTCAACTTGAACTTTCAGAATTGTCCACTTATTTACGACGGAAATCAAGAGAAAAATAAAATCAAAGCTTTATTTGATCTTTAAATGGTATCTGATTCTGGCAGAAAATAATATACCACGTAAATGCCACGACTAAAATTGGAATTGTAACATGAAATCTACGTTTTGTTTTTAACAATTGCCTTACACCTACACTACAGTGCTTTCGTAAAGTAGTGCATAAATTCTTTAAAAAATTCAGGAACGAGCTTTTAGGAAAAACGCTGGGACCGATCAATTTTTATTTCTAAATGCACATTTTTTTTAAACAAAACATTTATACAGGGCGAGTCATATAGGAGGTATGACGTCATCAAAATTTTTTTTCTAATTTTTCTATATTTTATTACGGAATTTAAAAGAGCATATTTTTTACATACGCTTAGGTAATTATGAAATTTTGAAGAAAAATGACCTCAAAGTTTGAATATTGTCAACAATTTCTTGATGTATTTCTCGACGAATTCTTGCTTTTAAATTTTCTAAATTCACTGGCCGTATATCTCCAGAAGTTATTGACAATATTCAAAGAGAATTTGTTCGTCGTCTTGGCTACTGTCGGGTTGCCAACGGTGCACAATTTGAACATTTAATTTAGTTGTCTTTTGAATTTTGCATTGCCAGTAAATTTAATATTGGGAAATCTTGAGGTCGTTTTTTTCAGAATTTTCTTATGTGACCCATACCCATAATTACCTTACCGTATGTAAAAAATGTGCTCTTTTAAATTCCGTAATAAAATATAGGGGTTGCCATTAGAGAAAATGTTGATGACGTCATACCTCCTATGTAACTCACCCTATATAAATATTGTCTGCTTTAAAAAAACGCGGATTTTAAAATAAGACCGATCCGAGCGTTTTTCCTAAAAGTTCGTTCCTGAATTTTTAAAGGATTTATGCACTACTTTACGAAAGCACTGTATGTAATTTACATCAGCAATTCGATGAAAATTTGAAAACTTTGTACTTTGCTGAATTTTATCATATCATTCCATTTGTCAAGCGTAATTGTTGATGTGATAGGGTTAGTGTTCAAATTGAACGTTTTATACTTGTTCACTTATCAAAAATCCTCTACTTTGAAAGTTCAATTTGTTTCAGCAGTTCTTTAAACACATTCTTATTACAATTTCCTTTTATCAATAAAATTAATTTAAATTTTAAAGCGTCTTCCAGAATTAACGAACTTTAGTTAGATAAACTTAATTAAATGTTTTAAGTGTTTTAACCTTTAGTGAAATTAAACACAAGTTACTGGAACTTTCAGATAGATTTCAAAGTTTATTTTTGATTTGAATTTGTAATTTATGAGTAGCTAGCGATAATTATTAGAAATATGAAAATTTTTCATCGAGCAATAATAATATTAGTTATCCCATTTAAAAATAGCATTAATGAATATATTGCTAGATTAATTATAAAGGAAAATAAATTACTCCTAATGATAAACAAATATGATGAATTGAAGGAAAAATCGCTAATCCTATTTTAAATGAAAAGGAGAACTTTTGATAACAGAATAACGTAACCATAGCTTCACGATTGTAACCAAAACATGCCCTCCTTTAAAAATCAATAATAGTATCTAACAGTGTCAAAAATAAAATATCTTCATCGTTAGTGGATTCTCAAACGAACTCGAGTTTGATTAAAATTGAAATTCTTCTATTTTTATTTATTAATTTGCTGTTAATTTTAGGTTTCAAATATTCTTTCCAAGAGAGGATTGTGATAGAACATTGTTTTTATCGTTGCTTAGTTTCCGACGTTATTAAATGCTGTTTACTTACCTCTCATTAGCGTGAAGATTAATTTTGTTCTTGTCATGCAAAAGGTAATTAATTTGACCGCGTAAGTGACTAACAAAACAGACAGCATTGCGGCATATCAAAGTTATGGAAGTAAAATTATTACCGTACCCATAAATGCGTAGATGGCCACCGAGCTTTCCTTTCTGTTTTTGAGAATACTAAGGACGAGCAGTAAAATGACAGTTTAAAACTTAAATGCGAACCGTTCTCTTTTTTTAACTTTTATCAAAACAACACCAAACGTGGAAACCATACGAGTCTGTATCTAATTTTGTTACTGTTTACTCAATTTTATCACTATACCATTATCTTAAAATTATCGTTGAGAATATTGTGAATTTATTAAATGTGCGACAAGAATTACTTTTTGCTAAGTACATTCCTCAAATTCCCTTGGCGATTAAACTTCGCTGGAAAAAGTTTCTTTAGGAATCTTGATAACTTTTATATTAAAAATCCTGACATCAAAACGATCGCTGCGTTTTATTAAGTTTTTTTACTTTTTGGAAGTTGATGGCAAGTGGGTTTTGCTTTCTGAGAATTTATAAGGAAATATCTACTTCATATATAAATTACAACTTTTTGACATATGTATAACCTAATTGCAAAATAGAATTTTATCTAAGTCGAAAGTAATTCTAATTGTTCAGTTTTGATTTTGCGTTTTTGAGCAGTTTTTGGCTGAAATACATTTTGCATCTCGATCATGGTCCTTGTTATCCAATAGGAAGATATCTATGATGTGTTTCATCATTGAAAAGATGTGGACAGAATTGTTCCGATTGTGTATTCCATTTCGTCTAGTGGTGCAGTACAAACATAAAAATCTTGAAATTCCTTAAAAAGGTCGCTGTATTTGTACAGTTTTTTTTAAAAATAACATTGTAAACACATATCTATCGTCGATTAAGATTCTCTAGGTACATCGGTAATGTAAACGTTACATTTTCAGCTTTTTGCTAGCCCTCTCGCCACCTTTTTCTAGGTTTTAGGTTAGACTGCAATTAGGATCGGGTATCTTTACAAATTATATAATTGACATTGATAGACTCAAATCAATAATTAAAGATTCTTAGTCTACTCCAAAATGTTTAAATATGTGGGAATTGTATAGCATATCCCTAGACAGGTCTGTTTTATTTCTTTTGATCTTATCATGAGACCAAAAGAGGTCGAAACAGCCCTGCCTGTACAATTATTGCCTACTTAAACATTTTGGAGTAGACTAAGAGTCTTTAATTATTAATTTGCATTAATAATTCCAATTTGAAAGGGATCAATTTAATGATAATAAGTGTCCTCCGCAGCAAATATCCAAATGCACTTAGACCTTGGTCTATCAGTGCCAACCAAGAAAAGACAGAGTAAAGAGTCAATTTTAGCAGTGCATTGTTAGCTGTAATGATCAAATCACGAGTTCCAAAATTGATTCAATAGCATACATTGATACATGTATTATTTCTCAGTGTGATTCTATCAGGAAAAAATTCTTTTTTTTTTGCAATCAGCGCTCAACCAAGAACAAGACGAAAACATTTATTGGATTGATTTACCAAATATGCTACCATATTCCTGCTGTACGTCTTCTGTTACGTAGATTGTTGCAAAATAACGAACTAATCATTGCAAACTTAAATTTGGTACATACATGTATTCCCCGTAGAAATAGAAAAATTTTAATCCTCTTTGCTTTACTCGAAAGTGTAATTTCTGCAGAAGACAAATCTTCAGTGTGTTTCTTTTATATGCTTTACAAATTAAACTGCTATTGTGATAACTGTCGTGGATAGTAAAACATCAAATTACTTTTAGAATAATCTTCTGCACTTTTCAAACTTCTATCAGCTGTGGAAATTATAACTATTACGGATGCTGTGTGGTTAAAAATTGAATACTGCCCCTGGTAGTTTTTATTGCATACTACTTTTATTATTAGTTTTGTATTAAAACAGCTACTGGCGGAAAGCAACAAACAACTTCATTTGGGAACTGGGAACTTACCTTTCATTAAAATGGTCGTGTACTATCGCGGCAAAAAAAACCGAGGCACACTTGTCTGACTATACGTCGATTCTAACAAGATTTCTCCCTTTTGCATCAGGCTTTAAGGTGGATTTATTAGTTCAATTAATAAGGTACTTACTTACATAATAGTTTTACTTAAACTGAAAGGCAGATTTACAAAGGGTAATTTTAAAACCTGTGCGGTGCCCCGGTTTTTTTGCCGCGATAGTAACCTATCTGAATTAATTTTCGAGGCAATTAAGAAGGGTACAGCAATCAGTGATTCGCCAAATCTGTGCAAAGTATTATTCAGGATTGATTCTTTTGAGAGAAAGTCGAAAAAGTTCATTTTGTTTGAAAGTTGGAAAAAATAGATTTTTTTGTTTCAAAATAAGAAACACTTTTAAGTGCTATTGATTATTCTCTCTTAATCTAGTCACTTGGTAATTAAGATTTCAAAAGTATTTTATAATAACCGAAAAAGTTCTGCTTCTGAATCGGATTTTGAAGCTTTCTGAAAGAAAAAAAATATAACATCATCCTGCAATCCACAGCTACAAGTAGAGAATGCGGAGGAAATTTTGTTTCACGTGCTTTTGGTATTAAATGTACCCTTTTTATTGTTTACTAAAATTTTCTGCTCTGTTCCTGCTTTAGATCTTATCATAAAGCTGACACAGTTGTAAAATATTTTTGCTACTCTTATTGAGAAGACATGTACCAAATTCCAGCTTGTGACATGAATTAGTTGCATTATTTTTCCTAATATGACAGCACTGCTAGAACGTTGAATAAACCAAGGTTAATCACTGATTGTCAGAGGGATATACTATATATAGTAACGATTCATTATGTTTCACACAGTATGAGTTAAGGGTTTTTTTTTCTATTGTGGGTATAGTGTATTATACTTTGAGAGTATGATTTATTACAAGCTGATGATGGTGACAGGCAATTCTCTCAAATGAAACGCTATCGGTTTTTCATTTGTTTGAACGTTAAAATAAACATTCTTATTATGCTTTTCAATTATGCTTTTTCAAATTTTATTTTCTCCTGTTCAGAAAACGAGAAGGAAGGAATACTCTATGGAATAGGTCGCGCTAATCTGATACTTTACGATTTGGGAATATTCAATTGCCTTGTGCAAACAGAAGAGGAGTGGGAGTTGTAGGGCTAAGAAGTCGTCAGGTCTTTCTCTAGTGTAAAATAATAATAATAAAAATAAATTTCATTTTCTCAACAGATTTTAATCTCGTTGCATCATCATCATCGTCCATATTCACATTTTTATAGTTTTTTTGCACATTGGCGAAAAGTCTTCGAACTTATCTAATGGACCACCGTTATGCGCACTATAAAAGTCTGTTTGTTGCATTATACCGAAGTCATTGTCTTGTGTTAAATCTTGATTAACAGTCGACAAAATTTTTTATCGCATTAATTTAATTGCGCAGAAAAAAAGGTTGTTAGTGAAAAGAATTGCAAAAATTCCCTCTCACGTGGAAAACACTTAACAATAATTTTAAAAAAGTCGAACTGATTATATTTCTTTTCATTCAAGACAATATCTCAATTGCACATGCCCATTATATCAGGAGAAAATGAGAAAAAGGAGAATCCTGTACCACACAAGAGGTAATTGGGTTTTTCCAAATTATAAAGTACAAATTAAAAATTAATGGACCACATTCCACATTCTGCCCTTTTAAAGCGGAGTAAGGTGGGATTTTAATTTAAGGCTTACTTAGTCGGAAGGCTTTTAGATTTCAAACACATGATAGAAAATTATAGCGTTCCATTTGAAAAGAAAAATTATGCTGAAATATAATTTGGTGAACTTGATGGACAATCTTTGATTGGTTACTATATATTTGAAGAGATATTTGAAATTAATGCAGAATCAATTACAAAAAGTATCAAAATAATCCTAGATGTAATCGTAAAATCAACATTATTGAAGCTTCTAGGTGTTTACATTCCAATCTTTGCTTTATTGTTTGGGTTAAGACTTAGCTAAAGTTAGTCAGCAAATATCGATATTCATACACATGCTGTATATTTTTTCCGTATGTTCTCTGTGTTTCCCCTAAGTAACACGATTTGGACTGTGACTCTAATCAAGTTTTACAGTTATTGGTCAATAGCTGTTTCCACTGAATTGTGGAAATGTGAAGGTTTTCGTTTATCCTTGGCTTGAATTGATTATTACATTATTGGAACTGTTAATATTTTAATATAGCTTTCGTTTACTTTCCTTATTCTACATACAGCCTTTAAAATTTTAAAAACCCAAAACAAACATTTCAAACTTCCGTTTCTGATCAATAAAAGAGGCAAATGCACTTCTATAGAATTACCAAAGTTAGTGTAGGCGTTCACTTTAAATATCATCTGCGTCATTGAGGACGTGTTTTCACTGTCAAAGTGAAAATACTCTAGTTGTTAATCAATAATCAGCTTGCTGAAATTCTCTTCCTTATTGCTTTGCATATTTTAAATCCCTTCTTTCGAAACATAATTATCTGAGATAATATCATTTTGCATGAAAATTCCTAAGAAGGAAACAAAGCACATCTTTACACCACTTTAGGCCACATGAATAATTAATATATTTCTTTCGTATTACTTGCAGTCTAGAAGCAAAAAATTTACTAGTTCGTTCCAGAATTAATTTTTAGAGTGCGTGTTTATTTTCTTTTATTTTAATTTGTGTGAACATTGGAAATGGTTCTTCTGCAATTTAAAATCTGCTTTAAAAGAGAAAATAAATCTGTTTTCCCTCTAGTATTTCGTGTTGAAATTAATTAGGGAATGGGTGGGTCTAGGATGGGCAAAATTACTTTTTGAGTTGGTTAAAAGTTGTATATTTTAGTTTCAACCTTCCATTTAATGGAAATTCTAAAGGACAATAAAGGCCATCTGCAATGATACAATAGAAAACTACAATACAGTTTGTTTTCAGAAGTATCTTCAATTTATGCAACATTAGGGATAAATCGTTTATAGAAATCTAGGATTTTATTAAATATCATTTGATATTTATAAATTAATTCTAAAATGCAGAAAGAATTTCAATCAGAATCTACTAGTGAAAGTTGGACGACTTTGTTAGTGTTATTTCTCTTATGGTTTATCATTACACAGCTTTACAACTTTTCGACAATTAAATTTGATAAGTTCCGATACTGAAAATGGAACAGATACACACCAATCAATGGTTTAAGCCAACCCACATCATCCCCCCCTTGCTCATCAGCCTTGTTTTTGTCCATTTGCGTCATTGTCCTCGTTCAAACGAAAGCTTCTAGTTCAGAGAGATTCCGAAAGAGGGCTCCCCAACGTTTATGACGCCTAGCGTCGCGACGGCGTACCGACGAACATTAAGACACCGTATTGACCGGCCGTCACTCCCTCTTTTCTTTATGGATGAATTTCTATAATATATGGTCATTGTTTTCCTTTGCTTTTTAAGCAATAATGGAATACGTATACTAAACAAAAGAGTATAAGGTGCAATTACTACTACTTGTTTGACATAGAAAGCATTATTTATTTGCATGTAATAAATCTATAAGTGCAGGAAAGGTGCGAACAAGTGAATTAAATTTTTAAGGGTTCTACAATGCAATCGATATAAATTATTACAAATATTCTTACATCTAGCATCTACCTCTAATATAGGTACATAATGAAACAGGAGAATCGTACAACACCTATATTTAAGGTGGGCGTCTACATACATATTTGTACTACTACTATAATTGATAATTGCCTACAGTGACAGTAGTTATGCTAAAAGGAAGCTTCATGCGTTCACCACAGACACTTAAAGGTAAATGCCGTGGATTCGGTCGACTGTGAATGATGAAGACAGTTTCTAGCGAAGTAAATCACCTTAAACCTAAGACACACGCACACACTATTTCTTGGGGCTGCCGATCAAGCTGTGGTCATGTCCCGAGGCAGCAGTAGCTCGAGCCAGTACTGCTGTGACAGGACAATATCACAGCGAGACCGAGACATAGCGGCGACTCGCGGCACGGGCACCGACTGTGTCGAGGGGGAGATGAGCAACCCCTTGCTCAACCGCCGCCATGGCAACGTCTGCGCCGCCGCCGGCCGCACCCCACATCACTAATGTATATACACATTCAGGGGGAAAGCTATTGATCGACTCTTACCTTCTTGACTACCGGTTGGGTCAGATCCCGAACAAAATTTCTCCTTTGCCCATGGTACCTGAAACATGTTGAATGCAGTTGTAGTAGTTACTCTACTTTCTTATCCTTTTAGTCTTTTATTTGATGCAGACCAATATACCGGACCCTCATAAAGTAACATCTCGCGAAATTTTAAACGAAATTTAATAAAAAGTAAAATGTTCTGTAAATAGTATCCTACACGTGATGTTTAAAGTATTAACTCTTCCGCATAACATTTAAACTTTTCTTGCTGATAAATACCTGTACCTCTACATCTAAATGGGGTGCCTTTGAAAATAAACATAGGCGATAATAATAACAATAAATGACACAGCGATTAATTGAGTTGCGGGTTTCTTGTACTACTGCCACAGTTTTGAAATAAAAACGTTTAGTGTCTACATTTCTATCAAAGGATTACAAACATGAACAATACTTATCAATAAAGCTGTGAATATATGCAAAATCTTTATTGTTAAGTCACATAACTAAATTCTATAATGTGGATGAAATCTACAGAAATCGAATCTATTCAAATTTTCTAAATTTTATTGCGAATTATGAAGAGTTTACATGTGTATATTCACAGCTTTACAGTTATCAAGATAATTGAATTTCATCTTCAAACATTGCAGTTAATATTCCTGAACATCAATAATATGCTGGAATGCAATTGGTTCACAATTTCATATGCATATTTTATACGTCATTGTTCTGAATTAAGATATTGTAAATTCGGACCAAGTTTATCATTAGCGTCACACTTCAAAACTAAAGTAAAGTAATTGTTAGTAAGAAAATAAAAACCGATTTGGCATTATAAAATTCTTAATCTCAGTTCTACATCAAACTTTCGTTTGCATATGCATTACTTCATATATATTGCACTGAAAACAAACAGAGGTATCTCATCTGAAAATATTTTAAGCGGATCTCATGTAAACACATCGGCTTAGTTTTTGCTTCGAAGCTCGCAAAATATTGAGAAACATCTAGCAAGCAAACCGATGTTTGTTTGTCGCGTATAGTCTCCACAGTTACATCAAATTTACGCCAAGATGTCAGCTCAAAAACTCGATGCTTAAAAGACGTTATTTAATGGTGAAGTAGACGTCTTTTTAACATCATAGTAAACAATGGAATTTTTGAGAACCAATACAGAATAAAAATGACGCAAGGACGTCAATTATTCGAATTCGTCGCCGGCGGCAAAACATGACCAATTAATCAAATGAATTCGATGTCGCTTTGCTTGCTGGGTACTGCTCTAGACGAATGAAATCTGCAGCTTTACGCGGTTTGTCTTTCAGAAGTGAAGCGACAGAAAAGATTTTCATTTTCCCGAATAATCATAATCTTGCAAAGTCTTTGGTAATTGTTTTTTTTCAAATTTAATAAATGGTTTTGTGAAAGTTGGAACGCAAGAGTGGTGGCTCGTGATTAACAACTCGATCCACTGAGCCAGTACAATAAAGTGACAAACACAACAGGCACTTATAAAGTTCAATTTTTGAGTATAGACCCGTTTAGGATTAAGTGCTTTATTTATTTATTTATTTAAATATTTGTGAACCCAACAGGTAAGTCCCAAATAAAGGGTTTCACACTGATACATGTTTCTCCATTGAGGGTAAAACAATAAAAATGAAATATAAAACAAAAGAATAGTATTTGAACTTGCTGACTATTTCCCTTAGAAAATTTCATCCAATAAAAAAAGCATCAACTCTCAATTAATTACTTTTTCGTTTCTTGAGTTTTTTAAGTAATTTTTTGTTTGGAAGTATTTCGGAGAAAATTTTCTTTGGGAAATATAAGACAGAGATTGAGTTAAATCTATAAAAAACAACTGATTATTTAGATACGAGAGGTATAACATTCAGTAAATAAAATGATGGCAAGAAAGACAGTTACTTAACTAAGCTATCACAGTTTGTACTTAAAACTTTGTAAAAGTGGTGTATATCAATAGTCAATAAATATTCGATTTCTAAATAAACATGCAACAAGGTATAGTATATAACAATACAATATTTAACAGTAACAACGACTTATACGTAGCACCAGCTGTGTTTATTTCTCGATTGCGGTTTGCTTTAAATTACGTTTAAATTGATTGAAAGTTGATCCGAAAATGTTAATGTCGGTAGAAATGTTATTATACTGTTTACACATACTGATAAGTGGGGATTGCAAGCGATAATTTGTTTTTGGAGTGTTGTACTGTAACAAGGCAGTTTGCCTGGTTTGACGTGAAGGTATACCAAAATCTATTAAGAGCAGTAGTTTTTGATCATTAATTAATCCATTAATAATCTTATATAGGAAACACATTTGCGCGTCCTGCCTTCTTTTTTGTAACGAAACTACTTTAGAATAGTTTAATAGTTGTTGGTAAGTTCCTTCAAATCTTTTATTTTCATTTTTATAATAACAGTAATTTAGAAATTTCTTTTGAATTCTTTCAATTTTCAAAATTTGGTATGTATAGTAAGGATTCCATAAGATAGACATATATTCCAACTTAGTTCCTACTAAGGTGTTAAAGACAATGTGCAGACTGTATTATTAAAATCTTTAGTGATTCTAATAAGAAAGCCAAGACTTCTACAACACTCACGTACTATGCTTTCAATATGGACATTAAATGTTAATTTCTGATCAAAAATTACATCAAGGTCTTGTACTTCAGATTTCCTTTGTAGAACTGTACTATTTAATGTATAAGCAAAATTTATAACGTTAGCTTTCCTGGCAATAGTTGTCACAACACATTTATTAATATTAAAAAGTAAATTATTTTGAATTGACCAATCGTAAATTGTATTTAAATCAGTTTGAAGTTGATATGAATCATTTACCGCCCGAATCTCTTTAAAAATCTTAAGGTCGTCTGCATAAATTAAATACTCAGAATTTTGAATGTTTTAGTGTACAGTTTTAGTTAAGAAATGACCGTTGTCCATAGTAGAAGTAAGTGACTCTGCACACTGCATCACGGTTAGAAAGATTAGAAATCCGAAAGTGAATTATTTGAAATATGTTTTATTAGTAATGTAGCATTATTACAAGAGTTATTATCTTTTCCGATCGTTTATCATTCTTCTTTTAATGTGTATGACGCAGAACCATAAGTTAGAAAAGTAGATTTTAGAGAAATTAAATTATTTTTATGTTAAAGGATTTGAACCGTGGTGGGTTAACACTTGGCAGGCAGGTAGCCGTTTTATAATACTTTTACCTGCATCGTTTATCTTTCTAAACATAAATGAATAGGAAAAGGATACATACAGCAACACAACTAACAAGTAGACGCTTATGGATGGCATAATATAGAAAGCATGGGCTGAAGGGAAGCAGAAGATTTAAAGTTCTGTTGGACTTGTGCAGTCAGGATAATCCGAAACGGGTCTAAATTCAAAAATTGAACTATAGCACTCGTTTTAGAATTGTAATTTTTTAAACAAAAATACCATGAGAATATGTCCAAAAATCAAGAAGTTGATTCTCATTTGTTGCAAAAAGTCTTTTGATCTGTTGTAGCCGAGTTGAATTATAACGAATGATGTTGCATATGACTCTGTTGACGCTGTCTAAAACTAACTATTTATTACTTTTGCCTTTGGAATATGAGTTACATCTCTGTAGCGATTTTCGCCTCACTAGCTTAACATCTGAGGCCGGCCCTGACTTTGAATCATATTTTGATTTGCAAAACCTGAAACTTTTTACTTAATTTTCATGTTGCAAAAAGCCTACCTACACCCTTAAGTCATATTATCTAAATTGCCAAACAGCTAGAGCGATCGCCTGAATTTATGGTCCTGTGTTACGTAGGCGCAGTAGGGATGCAAGTGTTTATTTATTTTATTTTGACTTATTTTGTGGAACTCCATGCTAATAAAATTATAGTAATTAAAATGCAATTCCACTTATTATAATTTTATGCAAAAGTTGACCCATTGGATTTCTCTGATCACATAATCCCCCTTTTTGGTAATTTTTCTGGGAGACTCAAGTTATCATCATATTTTTACCACAATCGCTACTGCATTTTAGAAACTTTTACTTTGGTACAAATCTTTATTTCTTGCGTTTCATTTGGTTTGTGACCCTTTTAGCTTGTATATTTACAGGCAAGCTATCACACGCCAGATTTCTTTTCTGAAAAATCTTATAGATTCAGATGTTTTCTGGATAAATCTCAGCGTATAAGGGACCGGATCTTGTTCTCCCGAACGATAAATACGTTGGTTGTTCCAAAAATGTTGAGAATCAAACACGTAAATTGTTTTTAAAGTTTTTGATTAAATTTATTGAAAGTATTCATCACCAGCATCAATACATAGTTTCATTCCAGAACACCAATTTTCAAAACATAATTTCTACGTTTCTTCAACAAATGCTCGTACCTCTTCTTGAAATGTCACCAACGCATCTTCAGGGGACTCTAAACGACGCCTTCGTAACTTTTTCTCTATTTTAGGGAATAAAAAGAAATCGCGCGGCGCCAAGTCCCGAGTACATGGTGGGCGGCCGACCGTGGAAATCAAATTATCCCGCAAAAAATCAGATGTTCCACCGGCTGCATGTGCAGCAGCATTGTCCTAATGAAGTTGAATGCGCGCAATCTCGCCCTCGATAGTTTTTCTTCGATCGCCCGAAAGACTTGTGGTAAACAGATGGTAACCATACCACTCAGCGGTAACAGTCTTTTGTGTCTCAAGGGGCACTGATGCAAAAAAACCGACGATCATTTTCTTTTAACCCTTCTTGGTCTTCTTACTTTTGTTGGTCTTTCTTCACATTCGAACACCCACGCTCGGGATTGTCCTTTTAATTCTGGATCAAATTGGTATATCCAGCTTTCGTCTCCAGTAACAATGTCAAATACGCGCTTAGAATTGTTGTCAAATTTCCTA
This sequence comes from Ignelater luminosus, assembly GCA_011009095.1. Taxonomy (NCBI): domain Eukaryota; kingdom Metazoa; phylum Arthropoda; class Insecta; order Coleoptera; family Elateridae; genus Ignelater; species Ignelater luminosus. Next base: position 19,478 of record VTPC01000717.1, on the reverse strand, counting down.
AGCACGTAGCGGCACCAATCGACTCGTGTGCTTTTCTGTCCTTGAATAAGAGAATGTGGCACTCAACAGGACACAAGTTTCTTAACACGTAAGTGTTCGTGTTGAATGGTTTCTACTGCTGCCGATCCAGTGCCGATAATATTCTGGATTTCTCAACAAGTTAATCGACGATTATCTCTTATTAGATTTTCAATAGCATTAACATTTTCTGGAGTGACCGCTTCTTTCTTCGTCTGTCATTGTTGTACGTCTTCATTTAAATTCACTGTACCACCGATAGACTGTTGCCCGAGAAGGACTTTCTTCATCAAAAATATCATTTAAACTTTTCACGCACTCATCCACATTCAACGCGCTTTTGAAATCATAGTAAATCATCGCACGAAAATGCTCACGCGTCAACTCCATTGTAGCATTTAATTTGAAATACTATAAAAAAACAAGTGAATAGCAGAGACAGGTTGCAACTTGGCCTGACAACTCAAAACAAGATACGCTATAAAATCCAATAAATATATTTCATCAATTGCTTTCGGTTTCATCAAATCTCAAAACTTTTGGAACAAGCAACGTGTCGTACCGATTTATCAGCAGTTGTGAATTTCTTTTCGTAATCGAAGCGATAACTTTTTATATCCAAATTCGGAAGATAATGCATTTATGTACTTTGAACACATGCGCAAACTAAATGATAAAATTGTAGGTTGTATGTTCGCTTTATCGGTTAGAGTAAAGCAACCGAAACAAATTCGTATGCCGATGCAATGAATTAGACAAACAAAATACCATTTTTCAGCAGTTAACGATAAATACGACTTCACTATCAATATTTATCAATTATCACTTCGTTACCGTTCTCGATTGGAAACGAAATACCGCACCTTACGGTCTTCTAAAATCACCTGAATTTATTTTGGACAGTTTCTCCTAGGAAACTAATGTGTTCCGTCATTCACGAGTTACTACATACATTTGAATTGCAATTTATAAACACCCTGTATATTGTTTTTTTCTTTTAATACAGTAATCAAATCAACATTTATAAAACGTTTCACTGACTGAAAGAAAGATTGTGGAAGTAGAAGACGATTAATTTTTTTGTCATTACTTTGTTATTGAATTTCTTGCAATCTCTCCACTTTAATCAGCAAAATATTAAATATGTTGTATCTTCTAATAACAAAATAAGCATCTGAAGACTTTTTATTACAGTTTAGTCAATATGTACACGAACTATTAAAAGCGACGCTATTCAAGTTCTTATAACCTTCTTTTCCTATAATTCTGGTTTTTTGTATTTATTATTTATTAATAGTTAAAATGCAATCTAAGAATGTGATTCGCCGCAAATAAAGGACACTTCTAGAAACATTCTGCCAATTAAAGTATGAACTAAATTAATTTAAAGATAAACCTCTTGGGTATTTTTTCTACATTGTATACCTTCTTGTGCCTAAAATTTAACATTATGTATAAATGTAACTATAGATTTTTGAAAATTATCAAATGTTTTTACAATATTAACTCATACATTTATTACATTAATTATAAAAATTAAGCTCTTACTTACCACTCAACATCCGGTCGACTGGTAAGCATATAACCCCAATGAATCAAGTATGCAATGGTAGACATACCTACTAAACCTAATATTGGCCATGTCTGAAAATAAACAATTTTTTTTAATAATTTTCTTTCCTTTTTACAGCACTGCTATGGCAGATGGAAATGGAATCATAGAACACGATATACATGGATCGATAGTTAAAGTCAATGGTAGTCATTCTGGATCATCAGGTCGAAGTACCCCAAATAATGCAAATGATCCTGCACCAGGAAAGCTATTTGTTGGTGGACTCAGTTGGCAGACTTCATGCGAGAAGCTCAGAGAATATTTTGGCATGTTCGGTAATGTCACAGATGTTCTCATTATGAAGGATCCCGTTACACAGGTATATAATTGTAATTATTGGCTTCCTTTGACACAGTATATTTACTTTCTGTTCTCATTTACAGCGAAGTAGAGGATTTGGTTTCATAACCTTTTCCGAACCTTCAAGTGTAGAGAATGTTTTAAAAGTACCCATCCACACTTTGGATGGTAAAAAAATCGATCCAAAACATGCCACACCTAAGAACAGACCCAAACAACCAAATAAAACAAAAAAGATCTTTGTGGGTGGTGTTAGCCAGGACACTTCAGCTGAAGAAGTGAAAGCGTATTTTAGTCAATTTGGAAAAGTGGAAGAAACCGTGATGCTTATGGATCAGCAGACCAAACGACACAGAGGATTCGGATTTGTTACCTTTGAAAACGAGGATATTGTGGATCGTGTCTGTGAAATTCATTTTCATACCATTAAAAATAAGAAAGTTGAATGTAAAAAAGCTCAGCCGAAAGAGGCAGTGCAAGCAAATGCACAATTATTAGGAAAACGGTTAATGTTGAGTAGTTTGGGTATGCGCATGGCTGCACCTGCAGCAGGCCCTATTGCTGCTGCTAACCAGTTGGCCGTAGCTCAAGCACAAGTTCATGTTCAAGCAGCAGCTGCAGCTGCGGCCGCAGCGCAAGCACAGACTGCCGCGGTTGCTGGTTACGGAAAGCTATTTGGAGCGTATCCTCCATTAGCGAGTTATCGTTACACACCCTACCCCCTTCCTGCTGTAGGTGCAGGAGTTGGTGCAGCTGCTGCGGCTGGAGCTACCCCTACTCCAGCACCAGCTGCAGCTGCCCCTGCTTTGGCACCTCCAGTCACTGCCAGCCCTTACCAAGGCTACAATCTTACTAACGTGGATATGTCCAGTTTTCAAGGGGTTGATTGGAGTTCCATGTACGGTATGGGCATGTACGTGTGAGTGTCCTAACATTTGCTCATCACATTTTTTAATTTTGTTCATGTTGTGGGCCTCCATAGGCTCACTGGACTTCCAACAATGTGTTTCCAGTTGTCAATGGTTGGCGCCTCGTGCCTATTTCGACTGTGCGTTTTGATATTACTGATAATGTATGTACATAGGTTATTTAATGGTATTCCGCTATGGGCAGGGAAGCATCACTTCCGCTTGTGTCCGATGCCGGCTTCTGCTCATTTAGCATTTAGCAATAACTCGCAATAAACAGTATTAAAAAAAGAACTCATCTTAATGCAATACCTGCGGTTTTTAAGATCCTTAATAAATCTATTGCAATAAATATTTCGTAACTAAGTTTCATTATTCCTGTATTTGATAATTTTAGATTTAATGTGATTCCCTTGCAGTTTGTTAAGCATTTCAAGTATGAAATGTGTACTTATGTGTCTCTTGTACTTAATTTTGATCATATTTGTGAAACACACAAGTTGTTGACATTAATTTATTTATACTCTTGTTAAGATCTCATTTAATGCTAGGAATTAAGAAGTCTCTTTCTATTTATTGTAGTAATTCAGCAACGCCGCCATAGCTTGCCGATCTCGGCCATTTATTTATTTTTTGCAGCTCTAGTCAAGGCAATCTCGGCCTGCATTATCACTCACTAGACTTAGACCTGCCTACATTCCGTAGTAGCTATGCATCGAGTTTGTGTGATTCGCGGACCAATGTGTCTATTACCTGGCCACTGTGCCATGGTGCAGCGAAACTAAGAGCATTTGTACACTCCTGTGTTTTTATTTGTGCAGCTATGTTTGCAATGTTTCTATTCTGTCATTATTCATCCTCGTCTGTTTATTTAAATGTTTATTATTAGCATAAAGAACTTGCTCTTAGTTTCGTATTGCTAATAGTAATTTTAAAATGAACATACTGGTGTTTTTACAATATTGGTACAATGTACATAATAATCAAACTGCCGCTTGAGCATGAACTACTGTTGAACTTTGTGATAGTTGTCGGGCAGCAGTGGTATTAAATGTTTTAGGTTAAACACATGTTTTACATTGCCTATCTGGCTCAACTCATATCGATTATATGTTGTGCCAAAATATTCATCTATGTGGGCTCATCGCAGATAGCAAGATGAAAAACATGTGAGTAATCTCCAATGACGATACAATTTTTGTGTAAATTATATCCAGTTGACAGCAATAAGCGTTGAGACAGAATGAACCCTCTATTTTTGTATTGGATTATAAGCGTTAAGACATAATAAAATTTAGTTTCACTTGTTAAATAAACCCTTGACTATGTATGTATATTGTATATATACAATAGTTTCTGGAGGGTTAGTCTGATTAAGGTCAGAACAGACCTAATTATACCTGTCGTAGTTATTTATGTTTAGCTGTTTGTCGTATGTATTTTAAAGTTACTGTAGCTACTAAGAACTGTATTTGATAGTTACTAGTGTTAGTGTTTGTAGTATGTATCAGTGTGTAGTGTAGATGCGACTTTAGTCGCAGTTGCACTGTAGAGCCGTTACGAATAAAGTAGTTCCATAAAGTAGCGTGCTGCTTGATCATTCCTGATGCTTGGCTGGCCTGGACATTTGGCCAGACCAGCGTGGTAGCTATTAACATAGTCTCTAGTCTAATCACTGCTTTCTGTGATAACAGTCTGGTCACTCACTGCACGGTCTGTGTGTAGATGTGTCTACGTGCCTTACCGCGCCGCGGACCTGACAATAGCCATTGAGCGTCGATGGATGTAACGTAGAGACGTAGTAGAGAGGTAGACTGGCCTGTTGAATGTGTATGCATTTGCAGTAGTCTCTGTTTTATTTGAATGACACCTAACCAGTGGAGCTAAATTATGACATGAACTGTGGTCTTTAAAACATTTGCCTTGTTGTCTTCCTCAATCATTGTAGCCTTCAAAGTACAGAAGCTTTCATTTCTAAATTTTTATTTGTTTGTCGTAGTGATTTGGATTCATTATGATCCATTTAATGATAAACAAGTACTACAGGACCACTCTTTATATAGGTAATAATACATATCGTCTCTCTTCTTTCTTTTGTTTCTAGAATAGAGATATAAAACTTTCACTAATTACTTAAATGTTGATAATTCGTTTAACAAAATTTCACTGAAGAAATCAAAGGAATTGTTTCATTCCAAACTGTGTAACTCATGTGATGTACAAACATATATACATATATATTATTAAGTAATAATATAATTATTACTAGTTTACACCAATTAAATGATTGAATGAAATCTGGTCTCTTTTAACTCTTGTCAGTTCTAACCCATCTTGAGTGCATGGATGTTGATATTCACTTCTATAGGTAAGTTTAAGTCATTAAGGAGTCTACCAAAACACGTCTTGTGCAGGTAAGTCTGAGTTTATTTACGACATTGTAAATGCAATTAAATAAACAATTTATAAAACAGAGAAAATTCCAATAATATCTCTAAATACTCACCTCCCAGTGTTGCATACAAAATTTCTTTATTTCGATCGGGTTACCATATTTACTCTGAAATAAATATAAAGAGATGAATCATTAATCTGTTTGATAATGATAACAGGCTATTATTTAAATTGCAACCACATGTTTTTGCTGGCGAAGAAGGTATATCTAAAGACACTAAAAGTTGTCAATAAGTGTAACAATATTTTACAAATGCATACACACATGCTACTATATTTGAGCCCCATTTTGCTACTTACATTTAAATTCTTAAAGGTATAAATTTACATTCTGTGGTAAAAAAATATCAAATTGGTTTCTGTCTGTGTTCCCATGTAGGAGCTAAATAAAATAACATCCTTATGGAACAACCAATAAGCAGCCACACTTTGGACTTCATATCTCAAAATAACGTTTATAGCACTTAGGCTGGTTTGCTTCTAACTCTTAAATAATTATAATTTGTTTTCATTAATTTCTAATTTTAAAGAATGAAATATCTTCTGAAGTCGATCACCACTCTCATTCGTTATCCAACTATAGATAATGAACTGGTAATTCACCTTAGAAGTTATTTCCTTTATTTTATACATTTGACTAAATATTAAGTATGCAAAATTGAATTTGATGTTATTATGAATACCTACTCGGAGTCTAATTAGCAATTCTTTGAGTTTGCAATGAGGAAAATATCTAACTTCACTATCAATAATAAAAATTAAATTCAAGTTATATCAAAATGTTGTGTGCTTGAATTCTTTTTTGCAAATACGAAATATGGAGATTTATGGGTTAATGGAATCATTTTGGTTTGTCAAATGACTGAGTATTCTATCTTCTTCAACTTTCTCGGAAACTTAACAATAACCGTAATATTTACTTAATTACAAGCTAATAAATATAAAGGGTAAGTGGCACATCTTGAGCAGTATATATGCAGTAAAAGGCGAGACTTGAAATGCTTGGAAACAATAAAACTCAGTATTGTTATTGGAAAAGCTGTTTTGGCATAGCTTAAAAACATACACTTAACTACTAGTATAGTGCAGTTTAAAAACCTCAAATAAAAACATTAGATGATGCTCCACACAAGTTTTGGCATCTCTTATATTATAAACAGACAGAAATAACTTACTAGTCGAAGATGCAAAAGTCAAAAATACGCAAATTTTAATCAAGTAGGTACTTATACAATTGCAAATTTATGTAGATTCTAGAAGATTAATTTGAACTATCAAAACTAGATTTTTTTGGGAAAAAAGTGTATGATTTTTAGCTGTAAGTAAACAAAGATGAACCTGCCTTTGTTGCCCATTCCTTACTCACCATGAATGATGGTTAGATCTTAGGTAAGTATAATACTTGATCAGTCTCACATCTAATCTAATAAATGCATAAGTTTACTGCAGCTGCTGGAAAACATATTAGGAATGGCAAAACACCATACTGCAGTATTCAGACATCCCGTGAGCATGACAAAAATGTTAGAAAAATTCTGTCTCAAGATTACTTACTTTTTAGTGCTCAAGGGGTTTCCCTCAATTACTGCAGTATGTTGTGCAGCCTACCCTATTTATGTTTTGCTCATGTTACAAATATTGAGCTTATTAATAAAACCATAATTGCCTTCTGTTTTTAATTCTCGAATCTCTTGAACTTTTATGCAATTCATTGAGAAATAAAACCAATATTACGAAATAGAGTTGTAGGATAAGACAACTTGATAAAATTTTGTTTCTATCTTTGTTAGCAAGGTTGTAGGCTAGGGGAAGTTTGAGGGTTCAAACCTCCCGAAATTTTAACTAATTGTTGTTTCAATAACTGTATTATTCATTATTTTTTATTGAGCCCAGGAGGACCCCCATGGAAACTTGTAGAAAACCTCCCCGAAATTTAATCCTAGCTACAGCCTTGTCTATTAGGTTCTGAAGTTTATCATCGTTATGCATTTCCGAGTTGTCTTTTTTGAAAATACGTGAAGAAAAGTAAATCAAAACTTTTTCATTTTGAGGCACTTCGTTTTTAAACATTTCTCTCTGCTGAAATTAAATATGACATTTAAAACCAAATTTCGTGCCAATAACGCCTACATTATATTGGCAAAAGCAAAAGAAGTCGGTATGGAGTTTCCTATTAGAGGCAGTCACCAAGCTGAAAATTACTGGTAAACTCCAATATTCTGTTTTTTGGCTATTGATACCTACATTCTGAAGCAGAAGGTTGGTAACTAAACTTAACATTAAGAGATCAGTACTTAATTTTATTAGTTTAAAAACCGACGTCTTTACTGTACAATAGAAATTTTCCGAATGTCTGTCCCTGCATCCATATCCGCATTATTTCTAAGATCTGCATTCACCTCCAATCACTGCTGTGTTGTTAGATTAGGTCTTGGCTATACGCAATTTCTGTGTTGGGTGTAGGCAATTTCTGTGGTATGCAGGGCCATAGCCCATTACCAGTGGCATAGTGACACCACAGATTAAATAAGGGTCAGATATTTCACTCCCTATTCCACCAATATTCCCGCATTTTTGGTCTCTGCACATTTACATTTGCAGCTCTGGGAGTTTACCACAGATAAGCTAATCTAATCTTTTACGCGCGTTTTATGAAAAGTGCATACCAGGCTGTGCTGCTTGCACAGTACATGCCAAAATAGCAAGCTCTGAGAGTTTGTGTGAGAGAGAGAGAGAGCAATAGAATCCACAAATTTGTCGAAGTGAAACATCTGACCTTTATTTAATCTGTGTTGACACCATTAGACAGGGCCATAGATCGGTCACGGGGGGGGGGGTCTTCCCCGAACTTCGCAACGAAACACCAAGAGTTTTCTTCGGAGAAGAATGCAGGACAGTTGTTTTGCGATATAAGGCAGGACTCTCACAGACCTTCGATAGTCTTCTACAGATAACTATTAACCGCTGACCGAAACAGAACGATTAGAACTTATCGAAGGAATTCTACAACCTCTCTCACTAAGGTTCTTATAGGACGAACGAAATTCTGAATTTGCCGCTATTTCTCTGTAATTAAATCTAACCTCACATGAACCTTACAAAGTGTTCAATTCTGGCATTGTTTATAAAGATAATACATAAACAATAATAGTCATCAATCCATCGTCATTATCATAATAGCAAGAAAAAGTAAGATAGTGACAGTTCTACTGTTCAAACATTCCTAATATATACGAAATTGCGAACGAAGTATCTGTCTGGGTTGGACCAATTTTTGTAAAAAGAACAAGCTCAGGAGAATTTCATATTTTATACCCTCGGCTTTTAAATGATCGAGAAAAATTCGAAAATTATTTTCGTATGTCATCAACCTGTTTCCAATTACTAATAGACAAACTGCAACTATCGTTTAGAATAGGGAATACAAACTACAGCTGTTGCGGGCGTGCATACGCACTACATTCATTCTGCTATCTTCTTAGATCAAGATGAGTCAAATTTCAAACATGTTTAAAATGATGGGCTGACGTAGATCAACCTAAGACGACCGATTACTACCTATCGATGTAGTGAGAGAACTACTGAAAGATAAGCTTGTTTGAAATTTTGACCTATCGCAACCTATCGAAGACAACCCAAGAAATAATTCTGTGAGAGTCTTCCCTAACTCCACCAAATACGGGACGAATGGTAACTTTAAACCTGTGTAAAACAAAAACAAGATTGATGCATAAATGCTTTTTATCTACGACTCTTCAATAATATAGTCGTTATACGCGTGACCATACGGATATAACCATACTCATAAAACACTAGTGAATTATATGAGTTTTATTCACTGGCGGTGTTTCTTTGGTTGCCTATTTATAGATATAAACAAAATAGAAATTGTTATAATCTCAAACTATTTATTGTTAGAAAAAAAATTTGGACATCGTCTTCAGAGAATCCTTGTATTCCAGGTCTAAAACTCTCTTTGTGAAGATTGTTTACTTTCATTAACTTCTACATATTCAAGAATTTGGACATCGCCTCCCTCAGGGGAATCCACTTCCAGATCTTCCTCAGAAGTGTTAGAATCGTAGGTAAAACGTCGTATAGTGGGCATTATGTGCTCTACTATTATTAAGAAAACTAAAAAAACTAAAGCAGTCATTCTCCCATAATTCTGTAACTCAAAGTGGTTATTAAGCAATGCAGATAAGTCAAATTCAAATACAGCGCGACCAATCTCAGAAAAGTCCCGAAAACTATACGAACTAATTTCAACAACAAACAACGTCGACCAATCAGGAGCTTAATTTTACTCGAGTACATTAACCGACAAAAAGTCCTAAAAGGATTACATGCTATTGGTGGTGTTTAGTTTTATTAAATTTCCCGACGAAAGATTTTTCAATGCGAGTGTGCTTGGTCAACATGTAGCTCCTCCGTACACGCCCACTCAGGGCTTTTCTGAAGTTGGTCGAGTTGTAGTATAGTCACAATTTATACCTTACACAATCAGTTGGATCACTCAGAGCGGTTCTTTTGATCTTTCGTGTTCCTGGGTTTCGGTCTGCGCACGCTAAACTGTAGACCGCGCGCTTGTAACGGAGGTTATATATGCAATGATATTCAAATTTTACAACTAATGTAACTTACCAACATTGAACAATTTCACTAATTCACTTACAGAATATGCAAGTTGATTTCACTCAAATAATACAAGCTTTTATGAGATTATTTCTTTGAAGGTTAAGGTTGGGTTTTTTACCTCTCTAATTCTGGACAGAAAATAGTGGTTTGCGCATAGACTGCGAGTTTCTGGAAGTGGAAGACAAAATGTAGGGAAAGTGATCCAACTGATTCTCTAAGGTGTAAACTGTGGTATAGTTTTTAGCTATACAGCCTATACATGGTGTTTTCAAACTTGGGGTATTTTCTTAAACAGGTGTTTATTCGTATTGTAATAGACTGATATTAATGTAAAAGTACTAGCAATTTACAAAATTTAATAAATCACTTTTTTTCATTAAATGTTGTCCCTGAGTACTATCACCAGTGTCGAGGTGCCGGACACACCAAGCCGCAAAGGAATATGTAGTACATATACCGGAAACATATGAGTAAAATAGAAAAAAATTAAAGTTTATTGCAGCAAATAATGAAATCAATCCCACGAAAGCAGCTACACCTGATAAAAAAAACTTAGGACCGTGGCACTAGTTGGTCTCGAGTATACGTCCTTACACCTGCGTATTTCCTAAGTTCCCATTTACGTATACGTTTTTAAAACTTTTTTTTGTATGTATACGGTGTATACTGCAGAGATCTTATGGATATCTGCATCTGCATCAAGCATTACTATTTCAATGTTTTAAATTCAAATGCCTAAATTAAATCTTTAATCGTTTCTTTTGTATCCATATCTGGAACAACCCTACTATACTGATATCACAGTTAGTAACTGTATTATGTATGGAGTGCGTAGATTTTCTCAAAGCAATCTGAAAATTTAGCTACACATATGATTATTAGGAGACAATACGAAAAGAACGGCTGTGATGGTTTTTTCAATTGAGCTGTATTCCCATAAATAGCCAATAAAGTAGTATGTATCGAATTAGATAAGTTTCTTTAAGTTTGAATGAACGCAAACGACTTATGTATCTTAAATCCTAACCTAATCGTTACATTGATTATAAGCAGATCAGAATTAGCATCAAATACGACCAATGCTAGCGCTTCAACCGTAAGGTCTGGAGCAGACAGAGAGTAACAGGTACAGCAACGGTCTTATATACCTACATATATTTATTATTAATATTTATTTATATCATTAACTAAACATATATTTATCTTTACTGTTTATTACTCTTGACTAAAATCTACTGAACTAACGATAAACTGCTCTGTCTTTCCAACCATGGTATACTCCAGAGTGAATGTATTGTTGGAACATTCGAGACGTATCCACAATGGGTGCGTTCAGCAGACGCAACAGTTCCAGGAACGCTTTATGATTTTCTGCTGAACGCTTTGTTACCTTAAAACATGTTACGGTAGTGGTCCCATTTTATGGAACACATTTAAAGTTTGCTACCCTAGCGGAATGGGTTGCGCTTCGTTACAGTTTTATGCACTTGTTTGTACATCGCATTAGAAAAGTGAGGTTAGCACGTAGAAAATATAAAATATGGACCAAAACAAAATTCTAATAAGTTTTCTAGTTGATGGGCAAGTTCTTCAATAATAAGCGACACAACATTTTGTTAATTATGCTGTCTTCGGAAGAAATACGAGGGTGGTCTGAAAAGTTTCCGACCTCAACGTGAAGATGGCAGCACTCGTAAATAAAAGCTACTGAATTTCGTTGTTCATCTGTTGACAGTTACTCACCAAAGTTTCAGCTATTTTGGACGCGCAGTTTTTATGTAACAGTCGTTTGAGTGAGTTGATGTGAGTTTTTTTGTGAAAATGGACAAAATCGAGTATCGAGCTGTCATTAAATATTTGTTTTTGAAAGGCAATACGCCTTCGCAAATAAAAGATGAGTTGGATTCTGTGTATGGGGACTCTGCACCATCATTTACCACGGTGAAATTTTGGGCTGCTGAATTTAAACGTGGCCGTAAGAGCTTGGGAGACGATGAACGTTCGGGACGTCCAAAAACTGCAACTACCGACGAAAACATCGTCTAAGTTCACCAAATGGTGCTAGACGACCGCCAAATTAAAGTGAGAGAGATAGCAGAGGTTATGAACATGTCAAAAGAACGTGTTTGTCACATATTAAATCAACATTTAGGCATGAGAAAGCTGTCCGCGCGTTGGGTGCCGCGTTTGCTCACGTTAGACCAAAAACGTGTTCGAATGAATATTTCCAACGCTCTTTTGGCGCAGTTTAGGCGAAATAAATCCGAGTTTTGGCGCCGATTAATTACTGTAGATGAAACTTGGATACACCATTATACGCCCGAAACAAAAATACAGTCCAAACAGTGGACTGCAAAGGGGGAACCGGCTCCAAAAAAAGCAAAAACTGTTTTTTCGGTTAGGAAAATGATGGCGACTGTTTTTTGGGATAGTCATGGAGTTATTTTAATCGATTATCTTCAAAAAGGAAAAACCATTACAGGAGCATACTATGCATCATTACTTGACAAGCTGAAGGCAGAACTTGCGAAAAAACGGCCACATTTGCAGAAAAAGAAAATCCTGTTTCACCAAGACAACGCACCGTCTCACACCTCAGCGGTTGCCATGGCGAAAATCCACGAATTACGGTTTGAACTGCTTGACCATCCGCCTTACTCACCAGATCTAGCCCCAAGCGACTTCTTTTTGTTCCCTCATCTAAAAATTGCGCTCGGAGGACAAAGATTTTCGTCAAATGAAGAGGCAATCACCTTCGTGAACAATTATTTTGCAGAGAAAAATGCCGAGTACTATTTGGACGGGTTACAGAGATGGGAGCATCGCTGGGAGAAGTGTGTAGAGTTACAAGGAGACTATGTTAAAAAATAAAAAAAAA
>VTPC01000716.1:0-14761 GCA_011009095.1 Ignelater luminosus | reverse complement strand
TGTCATCACTACATCGCATTGACAACAGCACCATCTGTTTGTGATTAAGATACTGAAACAAAGAAGTAGACTTCAAACAGTATACATAGTTGGCAAAAAATGTTTTTGTGAAAGACAGAAAAATAAAGATGTTCCTTATTAATTTTGCAAACACTATCATTAAACTTGACAAGTCTAGACAATGATGTAATTGAGTTTAAAAGAGTCTTTGGCTACGGAAGTAGGTATGACTTAATCATTGCAACTGCAAGAGAAATATTTAAGTTATACATATTACAATATACAAAAGTTTTGTGTTTGTACAAATCATGAAAGGAAAGGATGTATAGGTTGTTTTCAAAAGAACAATATTAATAATAACCAAGGAGCGGTATCAGTTAGTTGATGCGTCATAAAAAGAATTTTATCAATGTACGTACACATGCATGTAATAAAACGAAAATGTGTTGCACCACTGGCCTGCACGTATCTTGCAGAAAATACGTCACTATCTTAGGCAAATTGCACATGTTTAGTCGTCCGTCTAAGTATTATCGATAAACTCAACGTGTTTAAATGCATCGCGGTCAGGTATGCGGACAACTTTACCGGACCATCAACTATTTGATACCGCTCCTTGATAATAACTAATCAGTTTTGATGCTTGGGGTAATGAAACAATATAGCTTAAAACCTAGTGACTAAATCATAAGGAATATGGCGTTTAATCCCGCGTCGGGAAATGAGTATGTATGCATGGGTTTTAGGTATTCAGGGTGTTCAGTTCTGAATATTCTATCAAGTAGGTTTAATCGAGAAAACATACCCACGCTTTGACACTGTGACTTCTCAAACTTCACTCAGCGATTCACAGCTAGCATCTAGAAGATTTTAATACTTAAATATGTCGAAGGCTTACGAATCATAAATCTAACTTCGCCGGATGATAGAAATCTGCTCCTATCAAAAAAACTAACACCTTTCCTCCGAAGCCGAAGGTTTAGTTCAGGTTCCAAAATCATGTCTTTCTTGTTTCAATGTCCATGCTTATTTGATAATAAGCATGTTGCTGAAATTTTAAAGAATTTTCTTTTAAAATGACTTTTAAAAAAGCACTACCTGAAGTTTAATTTCTGAATCATGATCATGGACTATCCTCTACAGTATGAATAATCTTAATTTTATTTTCTAGTTAATTTTCTCTGTACTATACGCCCGCAGTTTAATAGTTTTCAACCTTGCACTAGACAATATCGTATGTTGGTTCCAAAATATCAATACGCAGAAAAAATCTAATAAAACTGCAATTTTCAGAAAGTTTGAGAAACTCGATTTTACTTGCATAAAGCTTTTGAAGTGAAATTAGACTAGAAGGTGTTGCCCAAGAATGACCTGACTTGATATCAATTATTTTTGAGATCTTTAACCTCCACGATCACAATAGATTAAAGAATTTGAGAATTTGATTTGGTTTTGATAGTATGATTACTTGGATTTGTAGTGGCAGTTTCTTTTATGTTTTGACCATTTTTTAACGACTTTTTTTAAATTTAATAATTTTGTTAATATCTCTAATTAAAAATGTAACCTTTATATAGTGTAACCTTAAAATCAATTATTATAACCTAAAAATAAGTTCCTCTCAAGCATGATAACATAGAGAAGACTATAACATTTTGGTACATTTACTAATAAATATTTATAAGTTAAAAGTCTGCCATTTGTGATATTTTGTAAACATTTCTTAAAATAAACATGAACTGTTACTCACTATATGATATGATTGGTTGTAAACCTGAATTTGTTGTATGTTTGTTGGTCACCACAAAATGAGATGAAATCAAAGCCTGCTCTGAATTTTATAATATAGGAAAAGACTATAAACAGACTTAACCTACCCACACTGATCTTGGCAATATCTTTCGTCGGAGAAATCTTTGCAATCCGCTTTTCCATCACAACGCTTTGTCTTGGGTATACAACCCCCGTAATCACATCTAAATAAAAATGCATCACACCTAAAAGAATACTTAGCACTATTTTGTCCCTGATAAATTAAAAATACTTGTTTACGATATATTTTTGCAGTTCTCTTCGTCTGCCATCACAAATCCTGTCTTCTCCTATATATTCTGTAACGGGAAGATGCTCAAAAGTATGCACAAGTCCCGTCCAGACCAATGGTAGATGTTAAATCCCGTAGCTCATGCCGCAGATGGGGTGGATTCTCAAATAAACTTGGCTAATCTCTCACAAAGAGAAGCTCACCGTTTTCCAAAACTCTTATTAACTGATAGATGTTCACGAAAGAGGGCGCCAGCAGTCGTAGATCGAAGGGTTCTGATGGTCGGCCACGCGACTACTTGTGAATTCGACACCCTGTATATAGGCCTCTTACGAAACCTCACCCTGTGTGTAATTTACCTCGTGGAAGCTCTATTAAAACTCGCTCTGACGTTTCACCAATGAGACTCAATACACAAAATAAACACTGTATAAGCACTTGATTTGTCTTACTTAATTTTGCTAAGGAAGTCCTCTGAAGACTTCCTTCTTTTAAAACGATACAAGAGAGAAATGCCAATTCAGTATTTACTCCTCTCTTGAGCAAAGATATCTAGTCTATAATTGAAATTTGGAATATACACAACGTGCTTTTTGATAGCCAAAAGAACAAAATAATGAAATTAAGCTGCTTCGCCTGGACCAGAGATCCACTTACAAAAACAAAAATACAAGAAGTCGACCTTACTTACATTTATTAAAACAATAATGATAATTTAAAAAAAATGAGTCAAACACACACAACAAAAATACAAAAACAATAACAAAATAACACTACAAAAGAATATCAATAAGAGGCATAAATTAATTTCTGTTTGGAG
Organism: Ignelater luminosus; assembly: GCA_011009095.1. Lineage (NCBI taxonomy): Eukaryota > Metazoa > Arthropoda > Insecta > Coleoptera > Elateridae > Ignelater > Ignelater luminosus. The sequence continues at coordinate 11,897 of VTPC01000716.1, read as the reverse complement.
AACAGAATCGATAAAATAATAAAAAAACAGAAACAAACTATAAGAAAAACAAATTATTACAATAAACAAAGCGAAATGATTCTGTTACGTTAAAATTTTAAAATAGAACACAAAAGATCAAAATTCAAATATTAGTTAACCCGACTAAGGTAAACTTGACCATAAATTGTTAAATATTGACAACTGAACATTACATTTAAGAACAAAGAAATGATTTCCAAGTTAATCATTTTGTTGCAACAATTTATCAAACACCAGCTAAAATTACCTGGGAACGTTCCTGTTACAAATTAGTTAAAAAGTTACTTGTAAAAATTATGATTCAATAAAACAATACGAAACTGATCCTGTCTAAGCAAAGTTTTCGTATAAAATATTTCACAAAGTTCGACGTTCTCCTAGTCTTTAAACATTAAAATTCATATAATAAAACATAGCAGGTTTTCTTTCTTACTCATACAGGAATTCTTTCTTCCAGAAGGTATGTGCAGACCTCTGTTTTCCAACGAAAGGCAGCCAGATCCAATAATTGAGAAAACTTTAATTTCGAAGAACAACCACTTATTTTGCGTTAATCACAAAAAACATAAGAACAAAATCCAGGCGTTTACACACAATTTTATAAACGAAGATCACTGAGTCTCAAGCACTATTAAAATTTTGCGGAGCTTCCATAATGTAGTATACACACAGATGCTACACCAACGGGGCCAAAATGGTTGCGTTCCTACCCTCTACAATTTCTGCTTCCTGGAAAACACCAGCGAAATTATATTTGGGTTATACATTCCCCACAATAACGAAATTTATAAGCCTTGCTGTTGGCAAACAAACCACTTTCTTCCGCGACTATTGCGCGTCTCTGACACGAAGAAATTACGATTTCTCCAGTCCGATCTCTTTTTTTTACTAAGAGGATCGCTTCACTTAATTTGGTTTGAATCCAATTAGGGGATGTAGAGGTAAACGTCGAAAATTACCACACATTGGTTCGAGTACGCAGCTCTTATCGTACTGCCTAACCTCTGCGTTTTTTGTTACGCAGTTCGTACTTACGGAAGTGGGGTTAAAAAGTCGGATATACAACCTAACAGATTAAGACATTAATACTCTTTATGCGACAATGGAAAATTTTACTTGTAGATTCGCTAGTTTAAATTTGACTTCTCCGAGACTGTGTGACTGCAATATTGCAACTACTGATTCTGGGAATTTGATATTGGAAATCAACGAAAGTAACGTCTACTGGAGTCTAGGTGTCGAGACCACAAAAATATTAATTCTTTAAAATAACATTATAACAAACATTCGTTTAATGAAACAATTTAAATATTGCGCGTCAAGAAAACAAATATCCGAACGAAATTGAAAAACAGGGGCGGATTTAGTGCGAATTTTAAAATAACATTACAATTCCCCATTCTTGCATTTATATCCTGCGAGTCTAACAAATAATCTACCATCAAATATATTATCTTATTGGGTCCTCAAGGTATAAATTCGTGCGCTAAATATCTTTGAAATAAATGATTTAAACACAAATGTGTCCAAGAAGTCTTTCAGTTCTGGAAGACTACGAATTATAAAACATGTACCTGTCTATTTAGTGAAGGTGTTTTCGTTTAACATCAAAATGTACTATAAAATGAAAAATATTTTTTGATAATTTGTTCTAGTTTTAAATTCGCTAACTCAAAAAATGAAAACTAATAAAGTGATATTAGTCTAAGGATGCAATCTTCACAACCGTCCGGAATCGAAAGGCTTTTCGAACATTTGTTACTTTGTCCTATGCTGTAATTCATGAAATTCAAGATTTAATTATTATTATGCGTTTGCACATTGCTTCTTCCCTGAAGAGCTATGAGGTGTATTAAAATTGTGATTTTCTTTGTATTCCTGACAACTGATTGACACCTACTTCATTAGCTTAAAAATACTTTGGATTTTCTGCATAATCAACTCGTTGTGCAACAAACTGCTTATCGAAAATTAATACTTCTAAAAACAGAAATACAAAATTGCCCTAACTTTTTTTGATATATCTGTGGAGAAAACAACAATTTGTCTTTATATTTATTCTATTTATCTGATGTTACAGAGTTCATGAAAGCATACAAAGATTAAACAATTCTTTGTCTACATCTTACAAACACTTTAGAAGAAACAAATCAACTTTAAAAGGATATTATTTATGCATACTTTTTGAACTCCATCGTGATTTGTCAATTATAAACAATATTATTTCTGAGAAAAATTAAATTTAAATGAGACTCTCGTTTAGATCTTTCTGTGGCTTCTCGAGCTTCGTTCTGTGTTGCGCAGACGACATCTGAAAAAGTTTAATGTTTTCAAGTACAGATTTTACCAGAAGATGACAGTGCACTTTACTCAGGCTGTACTGTCTAAATTAACTGCGTAAAGTTGCATTTTAATTAGTAATTTTTTAATACTTCAAACTCTAAAACCACGTACGTTTTTTTGACTCAATATCTCTAACAGTTTTTGAACAAAATCGAATTTTATCGTCGGATTTATAGAACTTCAATAAGAAGAAAAATGAAAAATCAAGGTTGTGAACATTGTAATAGAAATGAGCTGTCTAAAATCTTTAAGACATTACTTACTACAAATCCATTATGCAATAACATGGCACATTTATGTAGGTGTCTTATCAAACCTTACTGTTTTTGGCAAATATGATTTTTTGATAAATAAATAGCAACCTATACATTATAAAACTCGAACAGTAATCTTACGTAAATCATGGCCAACCATAAATTTTACTACAAACAAATAAATTGCATGGCATTTGTCGAAGACGGTATACTGTTAATTAAGTTTAATAAAAAAAACCTATTCCAAATTTTTCTAGTAAAAAGAATTATTTTAGGTAGCTCTTCAACTAGACGAGATATGCAGGAAAGTTGATTTTAGAAAAATAGTTATTTTTGTATTAAGTGCGGGAAATCATGTTTTTTTTTGTAGCGCATGAGAATGACATTCTGTTGCGCGAAAAAATCACTGATTTCCCTCACGAAATGCAAACATGTTTTCTACAACCTTCAAACATTATTATGTGAATTTTTGAAGTAAATTATACAAAACAAGTGTGCAGTGAAAATGCAAAATAATAAAGTATTAATTTGCAAAAATAAGCAGAGTTATCTAAAGTGTACATGTGCGTGAAACATACTTTTTGCGCACATAGGCGCAAAATATATATTTTACTCCCATGTGAAAAAATGATAGGCTTCTCGTATCCTTGGCGATGCTTAAATCTAACCTTTTTTTTGACGGTTGTAGAAAAAATTATTTTTTGTCAATATTTGAAATTTTCTTTGCATTTAGATTCAGGGCAAAAGAAGTAGCCAGTACTTAGCCAAATACCTCCACGATATCCCAAGCCATGATGGCAACCAATTTAACCTACCCTGCACTTGTTATTAGTTAATACTCACATTCTATCAACGCACATAAACATACAGATAATGCACTTTTCTTGCAAAACATGGTTTTGAAATTATGACTATAAAATATTATTCAATTAGATTATTAAGGACTGTATTCTTAATTATGGGTACAGAATAAGCGCCCTGTAAATTTGATGTCAGACTATATTTTGAAAAATGGACTACAGATTTTGGATGTGTGATATTTTTTATTTTATTTATTTTTACATTAACAAAAAATTATAGGGGTTTCCCCAATTCTCGAACTTTGCTTTTTATATGCTGCATGAGGTTCTGAACGACAGATAATCCTACAGCTTTGGCTACTCTATTCCAGTCTCTTTTGAATTATTTAACATTTTCTGCTGGTCGAACGATCTTCTGTAGATTTCTTTTCATTAGCGCCCAAAATCTTTCAATAGGCCTGATTTCTGGGCAGCTTGGGAGATTCATAGTCTTATCGACAAATGGAACGTTGTGTTGAAGGTACCATTCTAGAACTGGAGTAGCGTAGTGGCACGAAGCTAAATCAGGCCAAAATAATACTGGAACCTCGTGCTTTCGAATTAATGGCAGCAAACTTTTTTGGAGACACTCCTTGCGGTATATTTCCGCATTTAAAGTTTGTTGAGTGAAAAACAGGGTCGATTTTATGCCGCATTGACAAATTGATTGCCAGACCAATATCTTCTTTCTAAATTTTTTACAAGAAATAGATTTATCTGCATTACTCACTTCCGTTCCTTGTTTTACAGTATAGTACTGAGCTCCCGGTAGAGTTTTGTAATCGAGTTTGACGTACGTTTCATCGCCCATGATAATGCATTGATTTTTTTGCACAGAACTTGTTCGTATAACTTCCGAGCTCGACTTTTCACAGAAGATGCTTAAATTGAACTACGCTTTGGTTGTTTTTGTTTTTTATAAGTCTTAAAACCATTTCTTTTCTTAGCTCGTTGAACCATGCCGATCAAAGTTCCACATTTTTTTGCACAATTACGAACAGACAGTTCCTTATTAGTCGTAAATTTTTTACATATCTTCTTGTCCAAATATGGACTTGATGCACCTGGTGTCCTTCCGCGTCCAGGTACATCATTCAAAGTAAAATGTTTTCCTTATTTATTAATTGCATTTTGGACTGCATGGACACTAACACCTTCTTCTTTCGCTAACTTTCTCATTGTCATACCTTTTTCATTGCAGTATCTGGACACAATTAAGCTTTGCTTCTCCGCTGATAAACCTTTCATTTTTTAATTCACTAACAAACACTTAAATTTAACTATCAAACTTTAATGTCTATACATCAAGTAACAAATGTCAATCTAACAATTGATTGAAAAAGTCACAGCCTACCATTTATGGTGGTGTGAAGTTGTACCCATAATTAACGATACAGTCCTTACATTAAACACTCAATCAGCTTACAGAACAAAACACGATAATAATGTATTTTGAAAACATTTATCATTGGTACTTACGGTACTTACACAATTTAATAGATCAAATGTTAAGATGCACAATCAAGTTCCACTGACATCAATAATTCGATAGCTTTAAGATATCCCTAATTTTGCTAAAACTGCCGATAAAAACAATGTATGTAAACTAAGATTTTCTTTGTTGGTATGCTTAGTTCTGTGGTGTTTTAAATACTTATGCACAATGATTTACTTTTAAATTTGGAATGTTCTTTACATAGACGATTTATTCAAGTCGGAAGCAAAAAAACAAAAAAAACTTACTTTGAGTCACGTTTTACCTTCACTGACTTGTAGTTTCTCTACTAATAACAACAATGGAATAATGAGGAGCATTTCATTTATTCATAACAAACTACGTACTATTTAAAGCAGTGTAGCAGTGAGGCATGCATTTCATGCACATACGAATAGGAATCATGCAAACAGCAATATTAGTTTGTGTACGTAGTATATTATAGATAAACTCTAAATAACGATTAATACAATCCTTCCCTTAATAGAGGCTAATGTTGACCTTAACCGGTTATTAGTGACATTGACCAAGTTCGAACATTATCCGTAGTTAGTGTGAACAAAACGTGCGAGATAAAGTTAATTCTTTAATAAGACTTCTATTAGCATATTACGTAACTAGTTTTTTTTAAATGGCCTTAACTGACTGCTGTCGTTTGCTTGCTTTTACCACCAATGTTTTCAATTTTAATTATTTTAGATTTGTCCCGTACAATTCTTGCCATTTGGCCTCTAAGAACAAATTTATAAAAAGGCGAATTATTTAGCAAAAACCAACTTTTAATTAAAAATTTGTCCAAATGGTTAAAATTTGATGTTGGAGCTATAAAATATGTTTTGTCGTTATACGCCTCAGGGACCAAGTTTGCTACTTTGCTTTACCTAAATATATTGACATCAATATCTTCAGGCAACCATCAGAAGACCAAATGTAAAACAAGCTTTAATATTCTAAAATATTTTAGTGTTAACAGTTGTATCTACGATACTTAAAATTGGTAGACGCTGCTTTGTTGTTTCTGAGCTCTTGGATGTTTGTTATAGATCTTTGATACAAAGTTCAGAATCACATAAGATCTGATCTATCAACGCGGTCAATCACAAGATTACATTTTTGCACAACAGTTTTACATGTTATCAATGTCAAAAGTTGACAATTATAAACATTTGCAATAAATTTGAGGTATCGATGTTATAAAGTAATATCGATGACATAACGAATTCATTATACGCACCTACGGTTCTGGCCAACTTCAAAAGTTTCCAATTTCTATTTTTTTTTAAATACAGTCGTGCAAGAAATATTGTATACAACTCGAGTGTAAACTTTTACGTTTAAACTTCCTACTCGCTCAAAAAGCTACACTTTACATTCTTGTTATATAAATAACTATTATGTAACTGCACCAAGCACCGTAAATATATCTGAAAGTATACTTAATAGACATTCTGTTTGCAGTGCAATACGTCCTCTCAAGACCACAATTTGACTAGCAATGTTTTAACACGCCCTTTTTGTCCTCCGGATTGTCAAAAGAAATTCAATGGATCAAAGGGCTTAAAAATCTGTGTTTCACGAGTACATCGGGATAGATTCGAGGACTTAAAACTATCATCACAAACTTTGAATGGCAGTGACCTCAGGGAAACGATAAGTCACCTTAAACGCAACATTTCCGTCCTAAAGCGTATCCCGAAAAGCGCACGGATCCAGGTGGCACGTAAACTATCCTCAATAATAGATTCGTCCGTAAATAATAATGACGAAACTTGTTGGGAGAATCTCCTTACCTTTGCATATGTGGCTCTAAGAGTACCTTCCAGAAAATCAACCACAAAATCGTTATCTCATGAAGTCAAGAAAAACATAGAAATCTGGAACCGACCTGACAATTTCCAATATAAAAGCAAGGTGGATGAAACCACCAATTTACGTAATCGTGTTGAAATGAAGGTTTCCGAAGGTGATATTAGAGGAGCAGTTAAATTGTTGTCATCATCGGACACACTGGCTCATCGAGACGAGTCCACTTTTCAGGTATTACAAACAAAACATCCTGGCCCATCAAGAATTCTTAATTTTCCAGATGCCCCCTTTAATGACACGTACTCCTTGGCGGTCACTGAAAAAGAAGTCATGAATGCACTTTTGTCATTTCCAAATGGCTCAGCTTCGGGAATTGATGGATTGCGTCCACAGCATTTGAAAGACATGTTTCAAATTTCATTGCAAACACTGGAAAACGTCTTTTGGTTTCAATAACAAGACTATGCAATTTGATGTTGCAGGGGAAAGTCAATCATGCGATTACAGACATCCTGTATGGTGCATCTCTTTATGCATTATCAAAGAAAGAACCTTTCGTCGATTGGTCGCAAAAATGGGATGTGCACATTATCGTGACAGCATTGGAGAATTTCTACGTCCCAAGCAATTAGGATTTGGAACAAAGAGAGAATGTAAGGCAGCTGTACATTGTTGTCGTACTTTCATACATCAAAACACGGATATCCCAAAAGTATTACTAAAAATAAATTTTAGGAACGCCTTCAATACGGTTGAAAGAGATGAAATGTTGAAATGCGGCAAGGATAGGATACCAAAACTATACAATTTTTTATTTCAATGCTATTCAAAATCAAGTTAACTATTTTTTGGAGAAAAGCGCATCTTGTAACAGTTGTTTAATTGATTAAACGTGCTTTGCAAACCATCAATGTTCCATCTCTTCTAGAGCCTTCTGGAGTTTGCAGAGATGATGGAAAGCGACCGAATGGAATGACACTTATCCCTTGGACAAAAGAGAAAACGCTAGTTTGGGACGCAACGTGCACTGACACTTTGGCATCTTCATATCTCAAAATATCAACAAAGATGGCTGGACAAGTTACTGAGAATGCAGCTATTCACAAATGCAATAAATATAAAACTATAGTCGATCAGAACTACCAATTTTTAGTATTTGCAGTTGAAACTGTGGGACCATGGAGCAATTCAGCAAGAAACTTTGTTAATGAATTGGGACATAGGATGATGGTGGCTACTGGAGATGCTCGATCAAAGCAATTTTTTATTTAACGGATAAGCCTCGCTATACAAAGAAGGAACGCTGCCAGTTTAATGGAAACCTTTTCTTCATCAGCTGCTATGAAGGAAATATTTTTATTATAATTTGTTCAAACTTATAGTTACACGTTAATCTACTTGTCAATATTCATGTTGTTTCAATAAAAGCTTTTATTGTCAAGCAACAATTTCTTTAACATTTTTTATATCCCATTTTGGATCTAAATCAACTGAAAGCGTATTTCCTGTGTTCGTTTTAATATAGATATTGAGAGAGATGTAGACAGACTTCTTATGTTTTATCTGAATTATCATCACATTGTGGAATACCATCGCAGCGACATTGGTCATCTATACATTTACCGGATATACACTGGAATTTCTGAGTGCTTCTGCCATTTGAAGTAGCAAGATCTGTTCAGAATACGTAATTATTATCATAATGATGTTCTTGAATAAAAGTTCCCAAAAAGTCACTTGCTTTGATAAATATCAGTAGAAGTTAATGAGTCTCTAAGAACAGGTGTTGAAATTCCTCTATCAAATATAGCAAGTAAAACGAGGACGTTTTTTTCCAATTTTGCTTTACACTTAAACTAGATATGTGTAAAGGATTGAATTAGTGACATAAAAATCATTATTTCCAATAATGTTACTTACTATTGGATAGTGTAAGGTATTCTTTGTCGTCATGAGACAACGTCTTTCACCTTCGTGCCTGAGCATATCTTACACACGTTTCTGCAACTATTAAGCACTTGACAGAGAATAAATACAAAACGAAGTAAAATACTTAAACTAAATGTTATGCTAAAGTGTTACGCATCTTCTTTTAAATTTAATATTGCCCATCACTCCTTTACTATTGAGTTTTGGCCACATATGTATTAGGTAACTTAAAATGACCTAAGAAACACGCATCTAAGCTATGTCAGTCGAGTCGCGGGACGCCCTGTATATGCAACCCAAAATCGGTATACAAGGTTTTGCTCTTTCTAAACTTTTGAGTATTTATTGTAGATATTTGATTCAAAGTTCAAAGTCGCATGAGCATCAAAGCCTTTGCAAGATTCGAAGCAAAACCTCATTACCATTAAGAAGAGTCTACAACGTCAGACTTTTCCTGATGAAACTAGAAGTAAGTATACTCCGTTCACGATGTTTCTGGGTCGTAACAGACCATGCTTTTATTTTGTTGGGTTGGAAGTGTTGTTTCCTTTTTTTTTTGAAAATCGCCGTACCTGCAATCTGCATTTGGCGCCGTCGCACTATCGAAAACTGCATGAACGTTTAGTACCGATTAGTTTTGCTCTGTAAAAAAAAAAATAAAATTTTTGTATAGTTGCGACTATTAATGTCAATTAAGAAGATAAATAGGAATTTTCGTCAAACAATCTTTTAGCGTAATCGATTTACAGATTTACAAAAAAAAGTCAACAGCGTGAGGTGAAGCTATCATAAAATTATAACCTTAAAGTACATTAAGCGTCAATAAAATTTTACAAACCGAGTTAATAGATAAACAGCCCGGTTTACAATACGCAAACTGTCATTCTGCCACAGCCAGAAACATCATGAACGGATTATACTAAAGATTGTTTTAGAGAAACAAAAGATTATCCAAAACATTAATGTATTTCATTGTTAAATGTTTAAAAATACAGATTGCGTAAAGAATACGCTTACACAGTGGCAACAAAAGTATGTATGCTTTATTCCAAATCTATCCAAATACATACTATTAAGCGTCAAATTCAATATAAAGATCTTGTATAAGGTCAGTATTATTTTATAAACGCGCTTTGTAGTGATGAAAATTGTAGCTGCACCGTTTGTCGAAATAATCGTCAAGGTTACATTGTCCCAACATATTTGGAAGAAAGTATATTTGTTTATAAAAGCATTATTACAATAGCAATTTCTTCATTACAAATTATGACATCCTGTTTCGTCAGATCTATCGAAACAGTCAATCACATGATTACATTTAGCTTGTACAGGTACACAAGCACCATAAGCACATCTGAAACTACTTGGTGAACAAACAGATTTTCGACAAGCTGCTTCTGTTTCATCTGAATTATCGTCACATTGTGGAGCACCATCGCAGAGATTCTTCTCATCTATGCATTTAAGGGATTTACATTGGAATTTCGTTGGACTGTAACTGAAATATAACTAAGTTAAATCGTTGCAATACTTAAAATATCAGTTGCAATTTCGTTCACCCAAAACAAAATGGCTAGCTGTTAAAATTATTCTGGCCATTTACTCAAACATTATTTAAATGAATGATTCTACCTTCAAATGTCACTACAAGGATCAATAATAAGTGACAGAAAAAATCTTCAAAATTTTTGACCAGTTATTTTATGATGTAAACGGAAATGGAAAGAATCGAAATTTTTTGATAAGCCCTCGGTTTGTTGTAGCGTGGATGAAATTTTTTGAAACATATTTCAGCGAGAATTTCAAAATGACCTCAAAAAAGTAAATCTCCTCTATTTTGTATAATCACACTTTGTCAAATCCCGTTTCGTCTAATGTACCATTTTGTCTAATGCCAAATCATCTAATAATCAACTCTGTCTAATACAGTTTTGTCTAGTGCCAATTCGTCTAATGATCCACTTTGTCTACTACCATTTCTTGAAACGTTAATCCTGCACTGCTTTTTTTATTTTTCCTAACAAATAATTTTGTTTCATTGTAAAAAGCTAATAACCTAACACAACAAATAATAACCATACCTAAGTACATAAGTTGCTTCGAAATATTTTATTACCGTTGTAATTGTAATATACTGCTTGATTGTTTGTTGTATTAGACAAATTAGAATTAGACGAAATGCCATTAGAAGAAATGGCGTAAACTAATTGAGATTAGACAAAATGGAAGAAACCACCTTTTGATAAAAAAATGCGTGCGTTACTTTCTTGACACAGTGAAATGTATCGTAGTAAATACAGTGTGTCCACATTTCGATGCTCACTATTGGGATCTGGGAAATTGTAAGAGATACGAAGTCGGTTAAATTAGAAGAAATTTGGCTATTTTGGAGATCAATTTACTTATGCTTTTGTTTTTTCGATAAAGTTTTTGTTATGCAAAAATTGCTAAAACAAGATAAATACGCTTTTAATGTGTTTTACGGGGCATTAGCTGCTTATTTGCTGCTATCTGTAAATGCTCGGTAAAGTATTTTAAAACGTCTTTTTTTGTTTTTAGCAATTGTTACATAACAAATGTAATTTATTTGACAAAAATCAATAACTTTCATATGTTTAAAGCCATGGCACAGTACGTGGGAAATGTTTCTTATTAAAAAAACAATATAATTTCGTTTTTAGCAAATATCTAGTAAGCCGTGAACTTTTTTAAAAAACAAAAGCATAAGTAAATTGATCTCTAAAATAGCCAAATATCTTCTAATTTAACCGACTTCGTATCTTATACAATTTCCAAGATCCCAATAGTAAGAATCGAAATTTGGACAGACTGTATAGTCTGCTACTATAGTATAGAATGCAGAGTAGGCTTTAACATAAAATTTTTGTAATAGTGTACCTTAAAGTTTCACTAAATGTTACTAAATAAATATTTATAGTAAATTTAATAATTTTCTCCAGTTGCTCACTCATGACAAACATTAAAGTATTAATGACGTCTTTATAATAGATAACATTACAATTTAAATTAATTATAGTATATTATTCAACGAGCACATAATGTAGGCTATTATTCAAAAGGATGAACTTTACACATGAGCCGGAGGCGAGTGTGTAAATCAGCCGAGTGAATAATACCCATTATGTGCGAGTCGAATACGACGTTTTATCTACGATTCTAACACTTCTGAGAAAGATCTGTAGGTGGACT
>VTPC01000715.1:77916-92075 GCA_011009095.1 Ignelater luminosus | reverse complement strand
TTTTAAACATTTTGTTATACTAATAAATTCTTCACCTGTGATTTTTAAAATTATTATTAAAAATGTTTATACGATTTTAATTACAAACATTGTAGTTTTCCATGAAAGTGTAAATATCTCAAGAACTGTTAAAAATTAAAGCATCAAATATTAGTTTGATGAAGAGGTCTTTTAGAGTACTATTCAAAAATGAAATTAAAAATGTACCATTTCATTAAAAAAAATGCATGTGACGTCATTACTCGGAAACTGATGACGTCACGAACATGCAAAGTAAATCAAAATGAGCAAGATTAAAAATACTAGTTTACCTGTCTCGGTGTTTTTGCAAAATATTATTGGTACTAAAATTATATAATTTATTCCATAAGTACTTTCCACACTGTATACTCAGATCCAGTTCATCAATATCGATTTTAGTGTTCGGAAGTAGTCGGTGTCCAAATTGAAAAAAAGATAGTCAGCAAACATTTTCTGACTTTGAATCTTGAGGCAAAGTTATCAAAATAAAAAGCAATAGCTGTGATGACTTGGTTATTCCTCTCAGAAATGTAATAGAAATTCTTGAATCTAACGTATCAAAATCAGACCATACACATCTTCTAGATTTTTCCATCTTGTAGATTTTTCCAGTTTCTTATCTTCATCTTTGCTTGGATTTTTCCACACAAAAGCTAGTAGAGTTTCTATGCTATAATCAAATATAAATTAAGGTAAGTCATTAAATACACAAATAAATCATCGTATAACTCTAAGCGCGTGACTCTTATGGGTAACGTATGCATACAAGTTGTACCAAACTATAAAGCTGGAAGTTTCGAGATGTAGTTACAATGTAAATCAAGATGGAGCTGTTACAACTTTGCTGAAGATTTGATAATTTGTATCAAGGTGCAACAACACTGAAAGACAGTCAAACTTTGATCTCTTCTTTTAGAAGCTTCCAAATGGCAAATCGGCAAGAAAAGCAACATAGAAGTGTAGAATTCGTTGTAACTTTTAATTTAAAAAAAGATTTTCACAGATACCGCAGGGAAAAGGTTGTTTTTGGGCTGTCCTATAGGACAGGTACTTATAAGAACCTAGCGCTGCCATATACAAACCTTTACAAGTATGTTTCATAGGTTACTCTACCAGACTGATGCCAAAACGTGGCTGTGGCTATTATACGAGGTGTGTGAGAAAAGTAATGAAACTGGCAACACTGCGGGAGATCTGGCAACGTTGTGTCTACCGGCTTGTGCTAAACCGGTTTGTTTATCGCTTCCACTTCCTCAGTCCGAGTTACAACTCCGTACAGCTAACACATTATTTTTGACAGCGCCATCAGTGAAGTTGTGTTTTTGTTGTGTGTTACAGAAATGGAGCATCGGAATTTAGAGCAACGTTGTGCAATAAAGTTTTGTGTTAAACTTGGTGAATCCGCGAGTGTGACTTTTGAAAAGTTGAAACAGGTCTATGGGGAACAGTGCTTATCAAGAGCACAAGTTTTCCGCTGGCACAAATCATTTTTGGACGGCCGAGAACACGTTGAAGATGAACCTCGCTCAGGGAGACCTTCAACTTCAAAAACTGACGAAAACGTTGAACCTGTGAGGGCTCTTGTGAGATCAGACCGTCGTTTAACAATAAGGATGATGAGTGAACAGTTAAATTTAAACACTTTCACCGTGCATCAAGTTTTGACAGACATCATGACAATGCTTCGTGTCAAACAGCAATTTCCATCACTGAATTTTTGACCTCAAAACGCATTACTGTTGTTCCTCATCCGCCCTGTTCACCTGATTTGAGTCCTTGTGACTTTTTACTTTTCCCGAATATGAAACATGTCCTAAAAGGACGTCATTTTGGAACTCTGGAGAACATTCAAAAGACTGTGACCGACCAGTTAAAAGCCATACCAGTTGAAGACTTCCAGCGCTGCTACCAAGAGTGGGAACAACGACTCCGCCGGTGTATAGCTGCCCAAGGGAACTACTTTGAAGGGGATAACATTCAACCGACGCAGTTGACAAGGCCTGTGGCAAATCAACAGCCTCATTCGTAAACATAATTAAAGACATTCCAAAAAATGTTCAGAATCTGTCTTACAAGTTCTATTTTGACAGTTTGTTCACAAGTATGAATTTGCTGATGTTTCTAAAGCATAATGGATACACAGGAACAGGTGCAATGCGTGAAAACAGAGTACCAAAAGGTTGTCCACTAAATAAAAAAAAGGTTTTTTATGCGATCAGGTAAAAAAGGCGATTACCATTCAATCATCGAAAAAGATAATGATATCATTTTTGTAAAATAGTTTGATATTAATGTTTTAAGAACAGCTTAACCCACTTTGGAATTTCTTCCATAAGCTACGTAAAAAGGTACTCTAAGGTTGAAACGAAATACGTGCAAGTCCAAGACTATTTCTGGTAGGACGGTATAACAGTGGAATGAGTGGAACGGAGCTAATCGATAAAAACATTAACAGATACTGTATTGGAATAAGAAGTAAAAAATGATGATGGTGCCTTTTTACTTGGCTTATTGACATTGCTATTGATAAGGCATAGATTTTACAAAAACAGTAGGGGAAAAATTTGTCACAGCTTGAATTTAAGTGAGAAATCGTTCAAATAGTATTACGTTAAATAGAGTTAGTGATGACATACGGTATGATAAACTGGACCATTTACTTATCAGAGTACCCGAAAATAAAAAGCAAAGATGTGCTGAAGAAAGCTGCTCTTCTATTGGTGGAACTATGTGCAAGAAATGTAACGTAGGTCTTTACTTGGACTCTAACATATTTTTCTATACATAGTAATTGTTGTTTCTAAATAAAAATTAAATCAGTCTGTTCTTATTTTTTAAATTAATTCTGTTATTTCTTGGTAACCCATCAGCCTTGCGTTGTCATACGGCAACAATCTATTTCCAGCGTATGGCTTAAGAAAAACATAAAAAGCTGTATGCACTGCATTAGTTACATGAATTGCATGCCTATTTGGCAAAAAATTGCAACTTATACAAAAAGAAGGTTGGGCTCTTATGGGTTATTGTGGGGATTGGCAACCTTTTTGGAGAAAAGGGCCTCCCAAATATTTAACCCAAGATTTACAAAAAGCCGCAGTGGATAGAGAAGGAAGTTTGGGATATAATACTTTAACGCAATATGAGTAAATAAAATACAAATTTAATACAAAAAAAAAATACAAAGCAAAACTAAAAGTAAATAAAAAAAGGAATTAATGGGACTTTTGACACTGCATTTCCACACAGAGTTGTTTCATGTTCGGCAAGTAGTTGGAAGTCTTTAATTTTAAACAAGTTTCAAGGCTTACATCATTAAGCTGACTTTTTAGCTTGCTTTTGATAGTATTCATGTTGAAGAACGTCTGCTCACAATAATAAGTGAACCTAAACATTGTCAAAATTCCAAATGCTAGGTATTTTAAGATGATGATAATAATCCGGAAGTCTATTCTATGTTTTGAAAATTAACTGACCCTCTTTTTGACAGTTGAAAAGTTTAGTCCATTTATGATTCATAGTTAATGTCGCTTTTTCTCTTTCCATGTTTTCTACTTCCACTTGTAAAAGCGTATATTTATTTTGAAGACAACAAATCTGTGCTTTTTAAGTCTATTAACTATAGTTCAAGCTGAGCTCTGTTAACTGTTGAAAATGGCAATAAATTTATTCGATTGACGTCTACCACAAGTGGTTTTGTTAAGAACAAAAGAGTGGACTTTTCATTTTTGAAATCTTTAAAACGATCAGTAAATAAATTATGCATTTATGCAATTGCTGCCAAAAAAAACCTACTGTCTATCACATTTCCTGTAGTTTTCAAATGTTTTCTTAAAGTTTTGAAATGAAACAGATTTCCACTATTAAATTCTTCCGCAAACAATAGTAGTTGTTGTTCACAGGTAAGGACGGTTTCTAGAAGTGTATTTGCAGTGTTACCTCTACCTTGTTACTTCTGATTAAGGTAGTTTAAATATGATATCACATCAACGGCAAAATAAAATTTCTGTAACCATTCTTCATCACTTAACTCTTAATATTCGTATTCATTTTCACTTAAAAAGATCTTAATATGTTTAAAGCATGAAGCGAACGTTTGAAAATTGCCCCTCTGGATAACCAACTAAGTTTATTGTGCAAAAGAAGGTCGGAATATTGACTGTTCACTTCTTCGAGAAGAGCACAAAACTGTGAATGATTGATGTCATCTTTACAACTTCGATGGGAAATGTCTGGGTGCATAGCACTGCTTAATGAAAAATACAATGAAACGTAAAAACATCGTGTTCTACATTTTGTTTGAAGAGGGTAATAAAGCCTTTAGGCGTACCCGTCATACTGGGTGCTCTATCTATAGAAATAGATACCAATTTATTGATATCAATTTCCGTAACAGTCACAAATCCAAAAATTGCTGCAGAGATATCTTCACCTCGAGTTTGTCAAGTAATCGAAAACATACCGTAGAATACTAACTTGTGCGATGTCCTTCACGTCACACGACACAGAAGCCGATTTTATATAATTCATCTGTTGATCTCTCGCATTCTTGCCCATCTTAATTATTCTGTCTCGAACAATTTTGCGGATAGAGGAGTGTCTTTAATGTTTTTTTATTAATATCGTCTTTATTTTTGAAGTCAGACTAGAGATGTTCGGCCATACTTAAAACGCACTTTTTTACGTATTCCCCATCCGTGAAAGGTTATGAGAAACAGTAAAAATTGCGCGGTCACATTATTTGAAGATTGGATCCAGCTGCTTTTTGCTTTTGTGATTGTGCTAATGCTGACCAGACAGCGCAAACTGTATCTACCACACCGAAATCGGTTGGAAATAATAAAATAAAAAAGAAATATTTTAGTAAGTAAATTAATGGGGGGAAATAAAATAATATGCACGAATGTATTATCAAATGGTAGGTATATTAAGAAATGAAAACGTGAATACGTCTATTATTCCGAAAAGAGCCGCAACAGCTGAATCGGCATACGAGGTTTGTTCAAAAAGTATCGCGAATTTTGAATTTCCGCGGGTTACGTATATTCCATTTTCGATTTTTTTGTGGCGTTATGTTAGTACTCATGTCCCTCACTTATGCCGACAAGTTTGGCCATTTTTAATGTTCAGTTAATTTTTGACAGCTGTTTTGCTTGGACGTGTTTTGGCTTGTCTTCGATTTTTGCCTATTCCAAAAAATGGATCAAAGAATTTATATCAAATTTTGTGTGAAAAACAAAATTAAGTGCACGGACGCATTCCGAATGTTGACTGTGGCATATGGTGAAGCTACCTTGGACCGAAGCAACATTTATCGGTGGTACAAAATGTTTTCAGAGGGCCGAGAAGATGTGAACGACGAAGAGCGTTCTTTTGGTTTTGCTTACAGTTTTCTTCGATTGCAGGGGCGTGGTGCATCATGAGTTCTTGCCGCAGGATAGAACGGTCAATAAGAAATATTACCTGTAAGTTATGCGCAATTTGCGCGAAGCAATCCGCCAGAAACGCCCGGATTTGTGGAAGAACAAAAATTGGCTTTTGCACCATGATAACGCCCCTGCTCACACATCGTTGCTTGTGCGCGAATTTTTGGCCAAAAACAACACACTAATGATGCCGCAGCCACCGTATTCCCCAGACCTGCCCCCCTGTGACTTTTTCTTGTTCCCGAAACTGAACAGGCCCATGAAAGGACAACGCTACGCTACGATTGAGGAGATAAAGACGGCATCGAAGAAAGAGCTGAACAAGATCACAAAAAATGATTTTTTGAAGTGCTTCGAGGATTAGAAAAAACGTTGGCACAAGTGTGTAATATCTGATGGGGATTACTTTGAAGGGGACAAAATAGATATTCATGAATAAATAAATAATTTTTGAAAAAACACAAAATTCGCGATACTTTTTGAACAGACCTCGTACATGTTGTACGCAGTTGCAATTCCACTAAGTAGACTAAAAAATATATGGTGACTAAGCAGTGTTGCAAACTGTACGTGTCCTGAAAATTGAGTGTGGGTTATGGATATAAGAAAGTTATAAAAAATTTTAAGGGTAACATGGCAAATGAGAAATCTTAAAATATTCAAAGTTGGAATGGCGGTAAATGAAATTCTATAGTTATTTTAAGTCTAGAAAAGTGGTAAATATAAGATATTTTAAATTTGAAAAACATAAAAAATAAAGATTGAATTAATATAAGCTCTAAAGATAATAGATGTAATTTTAAAAATACCAAGTGATCTAAAATGATTAATGACAGTTTGAATTTTTCGTGTTGACATTCCAATGATTTTTGTAGCTTCGAGATGGCGCGGTGTTGCTGCTTGTCACTTAACCAACCAATGGCGTATGTGTTGTTATGACAATGTAAACAAGCCTAAATCAATTATTTTGAATCACTCGATATTTGAAATTTAAAGACTAGAAAATAAAATTGAAGAATGAATATTATTCTAAGCAGAGCTAAACAAATTACTTAAATTACAATGTAATAAAATTACTTTACAAGAAAAGTATCTAAATTACAAATTATTTAGTAAAAGTAATTGAATTACTATCTAATCACTTTTAAATTACAGTGCATTTTTCTATTTTAGAATTCAGAGTAGGCCATGACTTACAATTTTTATAACAGTGTATATGACATTGATGCTGTTCGTACTAAAAAAGCTACTAGGTCATAACATTACATATTTTCTGCACGCTATAAAAATGAACTTAAACCACAGCCTACTCTGAATTCTATAAAAAAATGCACTGTAGTAGACGTTAATCTAAATTAGCGGGTGGGGGAAATCACCTAATTATATGAACTTATATTCAGTATTGCAGCAGGAGTTCTAAACATTCTTCAGCTCGTCAATGTCAAATAAGGTTGTGCAAGCTTCAAGTTCTGTTACATAGATAACAAACTAAAACTTCTCAAATGCTAAAGAAGCAAGACAATCAGTTTCAGACAGCTTTAAAACAATAGAGCATTTATCAAAAACTAATGGATTATAAGCAGAAAAAGGTATATTAGCAAGTGTCGGTTGATGTCGATGGTTACTGATAATTTAATATTTTGTAAAAAGTACCAGTTTATCTTGTACTTGCACAGATATCTAAACCACAGATGAATTTTAAATATGAATGAATTTTAGATTCAGACAAGACAGCACAGACAGAGGGATATACGATACAATAATACACAAAATAATTCATTCCCGACTCTCCTTTTTCCAAGATTAAAACAGATGACGTGCATGTGTGATATACTTGTTAGAACAAGTTATTTTGAATTTTTCTAAAAATCTTGGTTGTTTCAAATTTTCAATTAATTTAATTACTCTTTAGGTATTTTAATTTCTTTTTAGGTAATTCAATTATTTTTTAAGTAATTACGTTACTTAAGTTATATTTATTATAAGATACTTTAGCATAAAAGTAATTTTTAAACTACTAGGGGAGAGTGGAACAAAACCGGGTACCCCTCCTCTATCTCGTCAATTGATGCTGCGATCTTTGCGCCTCCATGAAACCTTTGTCCCCCACTACGTTTGCAAGGTCATGCCACTTGCGCCGTATTACACTGTGTTGTGATTTGTAATTTTGTCTCGCTGTGTTACAATTTTCTATGTTTTTCTCGACGAAGACAGATTTTGATAAGTATTTGGTTGTTTTCCTTCATATATTGAATTATGTTTACGCTACAACGGGAGTTTCTTCAGTGAAGCTGCTGTAACAGGCCGCCATATTTTTGTTCAGCTACCTGTTGGGGTCAAACCGGGTACCAAGGAGTAGAATAAAACTGGGAACTCAAGCAGGTGTCCCTATTGTTTTTTCTTGTAATATTATCGCATATCACTGGAGTATTGTTAGTGATTTTGTATTTCTGTTGTTGTTATCGTATGTAACATAGTAATTATGAAAAATATTCCAGAAAAAGAACTAACTTTTTTAGAAATTGCTATAAACCATGCCTCGCAACTACCAGAGGAAGACGACTAGAGCTAGTTAGAACCAGGAGGACATGAGTAATGCTGTGAAGGAGGTACTTGAAGAAAGAATGGGCTATCTCAAAGCCTCCAAAAGATTCAATATTTCCCAGTTCTTAGAAGACAGAGTAAGGAAAGTCAAAAAAATAATTTGACTCCTACAAAAGTATCTGAAAAAAAAATTAAGACGATATAACACGATTTTCAACGAAGAGCAAGAAAAAAAACTGGTTGAGTTTATTTTAATTATAGAACAGAGGTTGTTTGGTTAGCTTTAGAAAACTTATGTCAATTGGCTTTTGAGTTGGCCGAAAAAACCATATTTCACATTTTTTTAATAAAACCAGCAAGAAAGCTGGAAAAGACTGGTTGTATGGGTTTTTAGGACACAAAGAGCTCTCTCTGGGAAATCCGGAAAAAAACATTATTCGGGCATGCTATCGGTTTTAATCGAGTATCTGTGAATCAGTTCTATAATTTGCTTGAGATGTGCATGACCAAGTATAACTTTGTTTTATGTGATTGTTACACTGGAGACGAAACTGGAATCGTGACAAGCCCTAACAAACTTTATTTTATAATTAGGAGCAGGAGGTGAGGCAATGGTTAACTGTACACACGGGGAGGTCTGTGACAATTTACCAAATTGCCAACTTGTTTGGTAGAGCTTTCGGCAGAACGGCAGTAAACGAAACTGAGGTGAAAAGATTTCAACAAACTGGCATCTTCCCTTTCGACTAGAATGCCATTCCTGAGCATCTGTTTGCGCCTTCTGAGACGACTGATTAGTCGTAGGTGATCGTTGCTTCCTCTCTGTCACAGCAGGGAGAAACTCTCCAAATGTCGATATCACAACCTTCAAGTTCGTTTGCTTCTAAAACTTCTCAGTCAGCCTCTAGTGGCTTTTTAGCAGCTTCCACATCTACCTTCGAAATATCTCCGATCATGTTCCAACCTCATCCAGATCAAGAAGGGAGAGCAAAGAACAACTCTGACCGAAGGAAAGGACAAGACTGTCGTGTTGACTGCATCCCCTTAAAAAAAACCAGCTTGAACTCGAAGAAGTTGCGAAAAAAAAACAAAACAGGCAATGCACAAAAAACCGAGAAAAAAGACTCAAAAAACAAAAAAATTGAAAAAGAAAACAAGGCGAAGAAAAAGGTCGAAACCTCATTATCCTCAGAAGACGAAAGCACTTCTGATGCAATTTTGGCAACCACGTTGCCGCTACAGTGGGATTAGCAGGAAGAAAGAGAAAAAAGTGTAACCATTCTCTTCAAATCATTTTCTGTCAATTGGAAACTATTTTATTAATTACTTCTTTTATTTCTAGAGAGCTAAGATGAATTGATTTTCTACTTAACCGTTTTAATAAAATTATCTTCTGTGTTTTTGAAGAAAGAAATGTGAGTTTTTACTGGTACCCGGTTTTACTCTTCCTTGTTCAAAAGGATCGATTTTAGGTTAATTTGGAAGAAAATTTTTCATGATGTAACAAATAACTTTTTTCTTCCTCACTATAATATTCTATCTGTTAAGTTTATGGTTCGTGAGGAACAGGTGAAAGTAGATTCAAAGCTGCAAAATCTGAAATCTTCTTTTAGTATCCGATTTTGCCCCGCTCTCTTACGTAAATACTTTTTACTCTTAATTACAATTACTTTTTCTGGAATAGCAATTAAATTAGTGATTAACTCTAACTCTAAGTTAAAGAAATGAAAACATTCAAATTATTGCAAGTCAACTAAATAAAAGAATAATACAAAACTGAAGTTTAAGACAAGAAAGTAGTGTGAGGTATTACCGTTTAATGTTTTATTAAGTCAATAAATCATCTTAATGAACCATTTACGCATTCTAAAAAATTGTTTGAGTGTTATGTTAATACGGTTTGCACCAACAGAAGGTACTAAAAGAATAAAAGTTCAATAATTTCATTTTCAAATAAAAATTTTGTTTTTGAGCTTGCAAATGAAGCATCTTGAATCCAAATTTAAAATTAGGTTTTGAATTTTGTATTCTCTTGTGGCTTTTTATCAGCCTGAACAGAATTTTAGTATAAGTCACTTTCTGTAATTTTTGTAACGAAATAAAATACATGTAGGTTTTCTTTAACTTCTTGTGATTCTCGTAGTATTCCACTGTTAGTGCGTTAACTAAAAAAAATAATAAGACCGTGGAAGATGGTTAGTAAAGAAAACACAAAAATATTTACTTCAACTTAAATCTAATCTGAAACTTATTAAATTTAAAATTTATAAGTTTCAAAGAATTTATTTTGAAATAACAGCAAAATTCAAACGAATACCGTTGATGATGCGATGGGTCATTTAGATAACTATAGGTCTAGCCTATCTTGAATAAAAAACAATTTCGGCTAAATGTATAAAGCAACATCCAAGAATTGTTTATAAAATAAATTAATAAAAATTCTTAAATTAAGATCTAAATGAATTATGCGTCATAAAACTTTATATGAAATATTTATGATATTTAAGTATTTGTTCACCAACTAATTTTAAGACAAAAGTATTTTGTATTCAACTGTGCCACTCGTTATTTACATATTTCAATCTTTTAAAATTTGCAAAATTCAAGATTGTTATATGTTTACACAAGTGACTCATTATTAAATTAATCTAGTCAAGGTATTTGGAGTAAATTTGAAGTTATACATCAATGTTTTTATTTTATGTTTATCTTGGTACAATAATTTAACTAACAATAATACTTCTTATTCTAGATTAACATTAGTCAGTCGTTTAGCTAACTTAGAATATATTCAACAATTATGTGAGACAAGACTAAAAAGGTATTATAATATTCAAAGTTTAAGATTATTTCGTAAAATTTTTATGCTACTAACTTCCTATAACTCGATTTTGCTAACTGCTTCCAGTTCGAAAGCTCAAAGCATTATAATTAATTAAGACTATTCTGAAGTAGCTTTTGTCTTAAAAAAACAAAGTACAATAATTGCAATTCATTGTTTACAAAAGTAATTGTCACAAGCCTTGTGTATTCTATAAAAATATTTCTTTCAACGAAATGTCAATTTTTAATTAGTATCTCTAATTCGATATCATTCTAACATCTTCTTAACAACACTATAACTAATACAATTAATCCTGCAATTACCAAAACTAGAAAGAAATAAGATAAAAATGTTGGTTTGTTTGGTTCCCTTGAACGATGCCTGGCAGTTCCAGAAGGAGCAGCTGTCGCATCCGGATTGTAAGTCAGAATTTCAAATTCCTTGTGGTCCTCCCAATCTCCATTATGCACCGTAGTCAATTTATAACAAACATTATCATAGCAAACAACCTTTCCAACTATCAATTCACCATAGGCCTTTACCCGACCGACATAAGTTTTATAATCTTTTTCATATCCAACTTCAAGCAATTGCTTGCCTTCTATCTTAACGATTTCATCATAGCGAGTTTGATACCATTCGAATTTTTCAGGGTGCGGAGTACATAATATCTGCAAAAAGTTGTATACGTTAAAACCTTTATAACTGTAATGAGTCTAATGATTACCTTCACTGCTTCGTTAATTGTGTACGCCTTATTGTATTCAATCTCAACTTCTTTTTTACCTTCATGTATGCTTCCAGGTACTAATGCATCTTCATATAAAGCTTGACCTATATAAATTGAGCGACCATTTCTGTCCGCTCCTGCTTTAAATGCATCTTTAGGTGTTAAACCCACGTAATCCCTCCAACAGTAATCTGATAAAAGGTAGGTATATTGAAATATTAGTGGTTAGTTAGAGAATCTGACATTAAGGCAATTTTATACTATAATTACATAGTGAAAAACATAAACATACACAATGGGTACTTAAGTATGGCAGGTAGAACTTAAAGTCTGAATATTTTATAAATCAAAAATACTTCTATAATTTTCATAAGCAAGATAGTTATGAAGTTTCAAAAGTTGATTAATTTCTAATAAAAAATGCAATAAAACATAAGTGCTTACCTTCAATAAAATCAACAGCGTTACAAAACACAGTAAAATATACAAGAGTAAACAATATTTCAGTCAATTTGAACATTTTTGTATGATCCTTCGGAGTATGATACAAAATCACTAGCTTGCAATAAACTATCACAAAAGAGTAGGTAGATGGTCATACATATATGTTTTGCAAAATAATCACAAATAAATTTGTTACATCAATTTTAAGTAAAACGAATTCGTTATAAGTAAATGTTTTTTTATTTATTGGTATTTCATTTCTGTAACTATCTGAAATACATGTATACTGAGAACTTCCTAGACGTCAAAAATAACATTTAACAGTATAGATATGCCATATAGGTCAAATGACCAAGATAACCAGTGATAAGCACTTGAATTTTTATGTGTAAATTTAAAATTGTATTATTTATTGAAATTGTGCATGTAGTACTGCTAATATAATTTATTATTATACTATTTCACTTACAAATCTACTAAATATTCGTTAAAAATTAAATAAGAGAATTCATCGTACTACATACTTGCTTTAAATAATACAAATTAAAAGTAAAATCAAATATTTTTTGATTATATGCAATGTACACATCAAAAAACACGTAAAATCAATAATATTTTGTGTGCACATAGATTAATTAGTTAGGTTAAAGTTTATTTGATAACTGTGTGGAGATTTCGATTTGTGTGTTTTTACGATTGGGAAATACGCTCTTATCGTTTTGATTTCTAATAAGTAAATAACTCAAGAGTTACATGAATTTATTTATATTTGGCTTATACGATATTTGTAAGAAATTCTTAGCGTAATAAAAATTCAAAATTTGTAGAAAAAAATTTTGGAGTTTTGACTCCCTTACGCTTTTTTCCAGTGTCAAGGAAGGGTTTATTTTCTTTTCGTGGAAAGAAAAAGAAGTTCGAGCAGCCTCTCTCTCGAGGCTTTTGAAAATCCTTTTGAAAAGAGACTCTAGCAACTTGTATAATTTTCTATGCATTGTAGAATCTGTTATTCATGATGTTCAGCATAGAGTAGTTATACTTTGCAATAATTTCTTGATATTTTGGAAAAAGGTGAAAATTAATATGTTCCGGCATATCTAACATCTTAAAGTACGTCTGATAAGATAATATAATGTCTTTGATTCGTTAGAAGTCTTAAAAACATACCATAGTAAATATACCTATACATTCGGCATTTGTGTTTCAAATTGTTAAAGAAATGTAAATACATAAGAGCGACAGTCGCCAAAACAAAGTGCAGCGAAAGAGAGCATGACTCGCAGATAGTGAAGTTTTAATCTTGATATTCCAAACTGTCTTATAGTATTCAGTGTTCTTATTTATTAACTTGGTAAACTAACTTTTTAACAATAATTATGACTAACCATTTACACATGACTATAATTCATAGCAAGCTTTGGCGTTATTCAATTTATTACTTCAAATTAGATCTGTTATACACCGTTCACGATGTTTATGGGTAGTAATAGGTCATGCTTTCATTTTGTTAGGTTGGAAGTGTTTTGTTTTTTTTTGTTGAAAATTGCCCTACCTGCGGCACGATCAAATATCTTGCATAAACGTTTGATTTGTTAAAAAGAGATCAAGTTTTCCTTATATTTCGCATCTATTTATGACAATTATAATAATTTTAATGCCAGAGATTATAAATAAAAATACAAAGCAGCAAATTATAAAAACTTTCAACATTTTAGAAGACTTAATCCAAATTTAAAGTTGCAAGATATCTCTAATTCGCTAGAAAATATTTTTGGTGTAAGTAAATACATTAAACGTTTTACTTAAATTTACGGAAGCTGATACTTTTGTTTTGTAGGTTAGGCGTTCTAAATTAGAAATGATTGGGCGACAGAGACCAGATGAGTTGAAATCTTCGGTATCTGGCAAACGACTCAAAAGTAATTTGTTTTGGAATCATTTCTTTAAAAAAGATTTGCAACCACTAATTTGGCAGTACAACTCTCAAAATCAATTATGGGATTTAATAAAATGATATGAAGTTCTTAGAATGCCTCCGCACCATTGTCAGTATAACCCTATTGAAATGGCATGGGGTATTGTAGGTCTTATTACAACAAGCACATAAACTCTGGAACATCTTCTAAAAATCCTGTCCAGAATTTATGGCTTGAGTCTCTTTCAAAATGTTCTTCAG